>JAQISU010000289.1:0-317500 GCA_029339505.1 Unio delphinus | reverse complement strand
AGAAATGCAAATAAGAACCCGAGTCCAATAATATGAAGAGGGGAAACATCCATTTTGTTGCCGAGTACGCAAAGACCAGAACGCAGTGCAGAACATTCTCAGTGTTGTCTTGAGTCGGAAATGATTGTGACAGTTTTACCGGCGATCAGAATATCCCAGTTATTTCCATTTTTGTACGAATATACATATATTTTACGGGTTTTGGGGATGTAAAACTATCAGTATCTAGTAAACGCTCTGGTACCGTTTAAAAATTATACAGACATAAACATATAACCATCAGCATAGACTCGTGTTGTTGAGACTGGACTGTCACCATTCATGCGCATATATATTTGCATGTAGACAGTTTTGGTTATAGAATTCAGCTGTTTAAATGTAACTCTCATCGGCAGATCCTGCGGTGTTTGACTACCAACACGTTTAATCGTTAAACATTTGTTTATTTTCGTCTACAAGACTGTATCTGTGACATATTCATTCATCCTACGTTTGAATAAAGTTTACGATATATATATATATATATATATATATATATATATATATATATATATATATATATATATATATATATATATATATATATATATATATATATATGAGAGAAAGAGAGAGAGAGAGAGAGAGAGAGAGAGAGAGAGAGAGAGAGAGAGAGAGATATCTTCTTTACTGCTTTTACGTATCACTATTATCGCACTATCTCACCCCTGTTGGCGTTGGTTCGAGTATCGGACAAGGCCAATGTGGTTAAGTTAGAAAGCTTGCCACTAACGTCCCGTGTGTCGGTGGCTGTTCGTGTGGTCTTCCCGGCTGATTTTTCCTCTACCAGTTTGGCAGAGTCACGTATGGCGATCCTATGAAGGACTTTCCATGATAGGTAAATAAAAAAGAAGACATACACAAAACGACAAACATAAACTTATTTGCATCAACAACTAACCTGAATTTTGAATTTCGTGTCGTATTCTGAATTCACACGGCCCTCATTCCATCATCCCAGTTCACCGCATGCTTATATCAATAATATCCTCAATGTGTATTTGCCTTGCTTATTATACGAGATGAAACTAATATATCTATCATGTCAATCTGATATGGCACATCCTTATCTCATTGCCTATTGTACACTATTACCTGACTTGGGACATCCTGATCTCAATGCCTATTTTACACTGTTACCTGACTTCGCACATCTTGATCTCATTGCCTTTTGTAAACTATTACATGTTTTTGCATATCCTAATCTCATTGCCTATTGTAAACTATTACATGACTTGGCACATCCTGATCTCATTGCCTATTGTAAACTATTACCTGACTTGGTAAGTCCTGATTTCATTGCCGATTTTAAACTATAAACTGACTTGGCACAACCTGATCTCATTGCCTATTGTAAACTATCACCTGACATAGCAAATCCTGAACTCATTGCCGATTGTAAACTATTACCTGACTTTGCAAATCTTGATCTCAGTGTCTATTTTAAACTGTTACCTGACTTGGCAAATCTTGATCTCATTGCCTATTGTAAACTAACACCTGATGTGCACATCCTGATCTCATTACCTGTTGTAAACTATTATCTGACTCGGCACATATTGATCTCACTACCTATTGTAAACTGTTAGGTGATTTGACGCATCTTGATCTCAATGTCTATTATAAACTATTATCTGACTTAGCACATCTTACTCTCATTGCCTATTGTGAAATATTACATAGCACAGATCAGATTGTGGGAAAACAAACTATCATGGTTTCCACAGACATACCCGAAAAGTAGACAATGAAAAAGTAAGGTGTTTAAATTCTGAAATTTATTTTTGTCGTATTCCTAAATTGGATTATCTGTACCCATATTAAACAACCCTGTAACATTTAAACATTTCATGCAATAAAAAAAAATATTTTTCCAGTGGAAATAAAGAGTTACTGTGGGGGTTAGACCAGTTAGTGGAACCCTTAAAAGTCGGGATGACTAAGTGGAATATGAATTGTATTTGGAGTGGGTGGTGTCTAAGGGTGGGGTTGCGTAGGACATTACTAATATAACTACTTTAACATAATCTTCTTCCTTCAAGCTTTTCATAGAAAGACAAAAAAAATAGCAAAATGTGTGCAAATTAATGTCTATTCTATTTCAGAGATTTCCTTCGAAGAAAGATACACCCTTGCACCTCTAGTGTCTCATTTGCCTCAGCTGACGGACCCGAGTGACGAGGGAGATAATACGATCGACCATCCTAGTAAGTTTTCAGCTTATATGCTTTTAAATAACAATCTTTGTTACCATTGATTGTAGGCACAATATCCACAGACTTCTGATTTTCCCAGTTGGCTATTCATATCTCTGAAATAATATACTCTGGCCACTGATGTGTTTCCTCTTTGTCCTTTGTAGGAAAGAAATTCTTATTTTAATTGCGAACTTTAGATTAGTGACGTAATGGTGCCTACTGGACATGATTGGGAGCTTAGAATACCAGTCAGGTCCAAAAAGAAATATTTTTATAAATAGATTAGCTGTGTCGGCTGAGTTGGGTTAATTTGTGTTGTGAATTGTCTTTAAACATAGGAACAGCATGTGGAGTTTGAGCAGTTATTTTTTCAGAAACTAATATTCTGAAGCTTTTTTTCTGACGTCGATACTGACATAATAATTGCGGGGATGGGGCTCTTTTTTGGGGTGGGGTGTAGAACAGTTGGCAAAGAGGTAATTATTTGTAATTTATGACAAAACATATAATTTAGCAAGTTCCAAATAATACTTTAACTGTACTTGAAAAAAAAAATTTCACCTCCTGTGAGATTGTCTTAGCACATTATTTCACTCTTGAATGAAACGATTGATATTAACAAATTGACTAATGTCAACATTTCACAAGGATTCATAACAAAAATAGAATGACCAGAAAGAATTAGAGGGTGTGTCATATGTGGGTATCGCGTTCTTTTTCTTCATTTTATCGTATTTTACGAATCGTAAGTTTTTAAGAGACTCCATGCACAATGATTCTTCTGCGGAAACCATATTATCATATCTCGAAGAAAATCTTATTTTTCCCTCATAACACCACGAAAATGTTTAAGCCAAGAAGTATATTCATAGTAATGTAGTATAGGGATAACATTTTAGTAATTGTATTATGAAAAATACTCCAACAAAAAGGAATAGCATTACAAATATCATCACATTTGGTTATAATTCTAATTATTATGAATGGACTGAAGTTTCTGCAGTCTGATTGGATACACACTGTCACGTGATATTGATCATGCATTTTTATTTATTAATACATTGGTAAATTCAGCGGACTAGCTCAGATCGAGGTGTGTATTAGGATGTACTGAAGAGGCTAATGAAAGACAACTTCGATCAAACTAAACGTGAATTTTTTGTTGTGGAAATCTGCTGGTATGATGGCAGAAAGTAATTAAACTGGACTTATAGGAATTAAATAACAATTATTGGGTATTTATCAATGTGTAAATGTTAGCTAATCACTCACAAGGTTAACATATTTACTCTGTGGGTGATTAGGTAAATTTTGCACATCGATAACTATTCAACCATGATTATTTAATCCGACCGCTCCAAATGCCTAGTGGTTAGAGTGTCCGTCTCGGATGCCGGAGGTAGTGGGTTCAATCATACCGAGTCTGGCCGAGTCATACCAAAGACTTACTAAAATGGTACTAACAGTCGCCTCGATTGGCGATCAGCACTAAAAGGTTAGTGTTAGGAATGGTACGCCTGTTGTCAGGAAAATTTGGCTGGGTGGGAACATCATGCTACATGTCTGCGGCATGATATCTCAGTGCAAGACATCACTTATAAACTGCCACACTGCAGACATTGTAGCGATATGAAAAACTACGTTACCAAATCCAAATCACACACACACACACACACACACACACACACACACACACACACACACACACACACAATCCTATAACATAATGTACCAAACATGGATACAACTACCCCAAACAAAATCCAACATTGTATTCCAATAGATATAGCAGTATGTTTCTGCGATTGAAGTTTTACAGATGATTTCTTCCAATTCTAAAAAAATTCCTCAACCACTAAATTGTTGGGATTTAGGATTACGTGCTTAAGTTATATACATCATGTCTCATTCGTTTATTAGTAGATTTAGCGAATTCATCAATCGGCGTTTTATTTCTAGTGCATTTATAATTATTTAGTAGGCAGGGTTCACATATTTGCCACCATATATTCATAAATTTTGACCAGACGATACATTTCGCTGATCAGGCCCCGGTTCCTGAATTGTAGGAGCGAAAACAACAACCCCCCCTCCCCAAAAAAAACAAAAAAAAAAAAACTTTAAAAAAATACAAAACTCAGACTAAAAGTCCGAAATTAAAAATCGTACCTACGTTTGCCATGACAGACAATTTGATAATTGGAATAATCAGTGCAAGTTCTTATTGCAAATTTGGTTCAAAAGAAGGTGTATTTTATTATCGCATGAAATATTTGAGGATTTTCTCATATGAGAAAATTCCACCTGATCTTTTTCCACGGGTAAAGAGATTCCATTATGTGAAATCTAAAAGCTGATACATCTGTTTGGTGTGTTTGTCTATCTGTACAAAGCGCAAATGTCGCAAAGCGCAAAACCCTCACCCCTGTACCATTTACTGCTGCCAGTAGTAAAGCTGCTATTATTAAATGAGATATTGTCGTTTACTTCTCGGACAAGGTAATTGCGTTAGCACTTGTCATCTTAGAGTCTTCAAATTTTACTGTATGTTGAGTTTTAAACTTTTTCTGTTTTTGTTTCTCTGGATAGATGTACCATATCATAGCATAAAAAATTGAGTCTGCAAATTTCTTAGATTTGTTTGTTTTTGTTTTCTTTTAAAATATAAATTAGTACAGTTAAGTGTTCTGACATTAGACTGGGGCTGAGTCAGAATAACCCGAATGTGTTCACCTACCAGAAGCAGAAGTCAGATCCGTGTGCTTAAGAAAGAAGCAAAAGTCAGATCCGTGTGCTTAAGTTAGAAGTAGAAGTCAGATCCATGTGCTTAACTTTATGGCTTACACGAACTCCAATCTTTTCCTCCTTTACCTATTAACCACTGTTTTTATTTATATACCTAAATGTCTGACTTAGCGCTAGTTGTCAGATGCTCGATAAAATTACGTCATGTGGCAAATCACTGCTCTTAACTGTTAACGGACGATAAAGTATTCTTAAGCAGATATTAATGTCTATTTTAGGTTTTACAGCTTTGCTGGTTGGTCGCGCTGTACCAAACGCGGGTCACGTGAAAACACGAGGGGTTGCTACGGTTCATTTCCGGATTTTATCGTGGACCAGTTTCCACTTTGCCATACGTTACGCACAGTAAGTATACTCAGACATTCCAGACACATCAACTTAAAAATGTGTCATTTGAAATGTAAAATATCAGCTTGTCCGTATTATTTACATTATTATTATTCTTAATCCTTTTATCATTCTTATTCGCTTATTTGTTTGTTATTAATATTATTATTACTATCATCATCATCATCATCACCATCATCATCATCATCATCATCATCATCATCATTTTTATTATTTTTATTATTATTATTATTATTAGTAGTAGTAGTAGTAGTAGTAGTAGTAGTAGTAGTAGTAGTAGTAGTCTGGTTGTTCAGAGGAAAATGTATATACAGTTGTAGAAAATGAAATGGCTAACCAAAAATCGAAGAATGCCGACTAAAATGATAATTGTCGTGTTTTTTTTTAATGACTGAACCAGACATTATCCAATTATGATGATGATGCCATTGTTGTTGTTGTGGTGGTGGTGGTTATGGAGTTTAACTCCATTTTTCAGTAAAAATAGTCTAAAAATGGCGGAATGTATAACTGGTTGAGGAATAAACCTGGAAACCCCAGAAAGAATAACCAATACGCGGGAAGCTAATGGCAAGCTTTCTTAAGGAACACCGTGATGGTTTGATAGACCAATTTCAACACTTTTGTATACAAAAGACATGTATGGTCGGATTAGTCGAGATGTAAGGGAGATAAATCACGAAGTGGAAAACTTCTATATAATAATAATAATAATAATAATAATAATAATAATAATAATAATAATAATAATAATAATAATGATGATAATAATAATAACAAAACAATACTAATAATAAGGACTTTGTATAGCACCTAATCTGAAGAAGCTCTAAGTGCTTTCCTGCATATATAATGATATGACTACACAAAAACCCGCCATGAAATTAGAAAATATAAATTCATGCTGAAATTAGTTAAGGTAGGAAACAGTATTAGGTCTTTAAGTTTAATCTTGCAGTCGAACAAGACGAGCTTTAAGAGCATTCTTGAAAGGGATCACTGTGTCTTTGTGTCTAATTTCAAAGGCAATCCTTTCCACGTTGCTGGGCCCTGGTATGCAAAATACAGTTGTCCATATGACTTCGTTTTCATAGTAGGAATAATGGGTTTACGATTGTCAGAAGTGGAGCGTAAGTATCTTGCTGGTGTGTACACATGGGTGAGGCCAGATAGGTATGTTGGACAGGAGTTCAACAGTGAAACGTAGCACAGAGAACTTATTTTGTGTTTGATTCTGGATCGAATGGATAGCTAGTGTAGGGTACATACGTATATATATATATATATATATATATATATATATATATATATATATATATATATATATATATATATATATATATATATATATATATATATTGTTTCACTTTAAATTATAAATTATAGATAAATATGTTTAAATTTCTTGCAAGAAACAAGCAAAAACAATATAAATTTGACCAAAAGGCTCCTTTTTTACATGAAAATTAAAACATTTAAATAGTGATAGAATAATCACTGAAGACGAGGTTCGCATAACACTGAGTAAACTTAAACACGATAAGGATGGGGGATTAGATGCTTTAGTCAGCGATTTCTCTATATTATATGTACAATCTAGATAACTGTACTAATATTAACTCTGTTTTTTAAAAAAAAAAAACTATTTTTTGTTTGAATTATCCAGAATATTGATCAACGGTTAACATCATACCAATTTTGAAAAAAGACGATGCAAATGAACCATCTAATTACTGAGGCTTTAGCCTACTTTCTTAATTTAGCAAAGTATTTACATCGATCTGAAATAATAGGTAAAATATATTGGTGGACGAAATAAAAATTACTTAGTGAAGAACACGTCGCTATTAGAGCGGGTTATTCTACAGTAGATATTATGCTTTATTATATACATTACAATATATGTATTTAAGAAAATACAAGGGTGGATTCTATGCAGTATTTGTGGTCTGTGTTAGGAGCGGTCTATTTGTTATGTGGCGCCTGATTTGGGTATCGTTATCTAAGAGATGGTCAACCACGGTGTTATTCCCGGATTGAGTAATAAATGACATAACATATAAAATTAATGGATGGAAGAACAATGATTTGAGCAGAGATTTAGAAATGAACAGCACGCAACCGTAATATTTGTCAGGTTTTTCTTTTCTGTCGTCTAACAATATTCCCACTTTTGTAAAGTCAGATGTCATCTTATCGTAACTCGACATACTAAGGCTAATGTGGTCAGTTCGCAACCTAATACACACATAACCCTATCATCAAAATATAATTGCCTTTTCACAGCTTTTAGCCGCATCCCTAATTGCAACCATGACCTAATTAAACCTCTTTGATGAACTATCACGTCCTACTGTGGGATATAAAAAAACTAATACCCACACCATCGATTCTCGTTTGAAAAGAATTCACACCTTAATAATGCGAATTAATGAATGGGCTTCATTTCTTGTCCTAACTACATTACCTGCTAAGTATCAATTTCATGACATATTATTTCCAGATATAATAATATCAATCTCTAGGATACATAACACATATGCTTTAAGAGTAATACATTCCCATATTCATACCTTTTGTGCCAATATATGGGTCATATAACATTCGAGACAAATGCATGCAAACCGTTAAATTTTGATCTCAAGGAAATATTGAAATACGAATTTAAAACGAATACATTCAACAAATGATTGCAAGCTTGTATCAGTGAACATGTTTGGGTGATTGAGACCATATATTGATCTTTTCCATGACTCACTCCCTTTTATATGAAGCCGAATCTCTCTTTTCTGTGTGCTCACCTTTCTAGACATTTGTCCAATTTAAATGGAAAAATACTTTTTACCGATCTCAGAGTCGGGCTTCTTGGCCTCTCACAGAGACATAGAATGACTAATTTCGCGAGGAAGATTACATTCGTTTGGAAACACAAGCCCCTCTTTTAGCTAGGCACACCAAATTTAACTTTATCTAGCCGTCAAAATTCTAACACATTACTATCGCAGTTAGAATAATTCTCTCTTTTCCGGCCTATATTAAAAACTAGTTTAGACATAAAACCACATTTTATGACACGTCTTTCTAATGGCACTAATTGTCTCTGAATTGGGTCTACTTTGTGTTTTTCCACAACTTAAACCCAAGTTAACATATCTGTCTCAGACGTTATGAAATGGTAATATAGCCCTACAGAGCTAAAGAATGAATCTTTTTTACGACTATTTAAGAAGTTATGAATTGGTAATATGACCCTACAGAGCTACAGAATGAATCATTATTACGATTATATCAGACGTTATGAATTGATACAATGACCCTACAGAGGTACAGAATGAATCATTATTACGACTATATCAGAAGTTATGAATTGGTACAATGACCCTACAGAGCTGCAGAATTAACCATATTACGACTATTTAAGAAGTTATGAATTGGTACAATGACCCTAAAGAAATAGAGAATGAATCATTATTACGACTATCTCATACGTTATGAATTGGTACTATGGCCTTACAGAGCTGCAAAATGATTGATATTACGACTATCTCAGATGTTACGAACTGGTACAATGACCCTAAAGAAATAGAGAATGAATCATTATTACGACTATCTCAGACGTTATGAATTGATACAAAGGCCCTACAGAGCTCCAAAATGAATCATTTTACGACTATCTCAGATGTATATTTTACTTATGAAAAACAACAACAAAATTCTTGGCATTTGTGCCAGAAAAATTTAACTCTTTAAGCATTGAAAGCATTGCATACCTCGAGACAAGGCCTTTCATAACGTTGCGAAATACATGTGACTGGATCGCATCGTCTGTTAGTGTGCATGTGTGTTTCATTTTAGCGTAGTTTTAACACTTTTTCAGTCATATCGCTACGGTGTTTGCAGTGTGACAGTTTATAGTGATATCTGGTACTGGAGGCATCATGCCGCAGACATGTAGCACGATGTTTCACCCAGTCACATTATCCGGACAACAAGACCGACCAGTCCTAACACCAACCTCGTAATGCTGAGCAAGAAGCGAGGCAGCTGCATGTACCGTTTTTATATGACATGGGTATGACTCGGCTGGGGTTCGAACCTGCGCAATATCGCATCAGAATCACTTAGGCAACCAGAGCGATCGTCTGTTAGCATTAACCCGAAGATAATTCCATTTCTTAAATACCGGGCTGAGGTTTGCGGGTTTTATGAAGCCAAAAATATTTAAAAAAATTATTCGTCATTTTCTAAAAATGTTCAAGGTATTCCTATGTCTACTCCAAATGCATTAGTATACAATAACTTAGGAAGAATTAGTATGCGAAGCATAAAATCATTTTTTTAAAAAAATATTGGTCTAGAGTTCTAAAAATATCTAAAGACAGCTATTCTAAACAATGTTTAAATTTACAATCAAGATGGGGAGAAATAACTATTGCTGGTCTAATGTTTTACAATACCTCTATTTCCTTTGGATTTGGCAATGCTTGCTCATAAATGATACAACTACATTTCTTGGAATGTTTAGTTAGATATATGAATATATTTTAAGACCTTTTTATACAGGTCAGTGATGATAACATTGTAAGGTCCAATGTATCTTGAAATATTAGGATATATAGTTTTGTGTTACATAAGCAATTTGCTTAAAGCGGGTTACAAGAAGACAAGAATGCAACAATTATTTTTAATGAAGATAGATTGTGGCAAATTTGGAATGTTAATCTCGTAGAAGAATTTCGTTTTATTACAGCTTGTCAGCTATATAGAGACTTACAAAGTAAATATTTACATGACATTATATATAACAATAAAACATTAGACAATGGCTGGACTTTTAAGAAAAAGTATACCAGTAACATTGTGATGACTAATTTAACAAGTATTACCATAAAAGTCATGAAGACTACTGCTGCTAATACTTGACATACAGAGGCTCTGGAATTCTCTTTAGTTCTTGTTGTCTGATTACTGTGAAATATACATTAGCATTTCACCAATTTAGAAATAAATACAATAATGATTGCCAACATCCAACAGATAGGTTGTTCTAATGTCACACTAAAAAACGATCTTGTACCGCATGTTCTATGGATATGTATCATGGGCCAGTGGCATATATTACAAATAAACATTATTATTATTATTATTATTATTATTATTATTATTATTATTATTATTATTATTATTATTATTATTATTATTCAGGATTGGACGTCCAAAGAGTTTGCATCTGCTTGACAACACAAATAAAGTTCTTCTTAAAAGACTTTTCACAAAACGGGAAAGATCAAAATCAAAGGTGTGTAACTCTATTTGCTTTAATCATTAATACCAATGAACCATATGTCGTGTTGTATAATTAAATGTTACACAATAATAACTGGTTCTACCAATAAAAGTTACACAAGATTTCCTGGTTCTACCATTAAACGTTACAACATATTACCTATTTGCAATTTTAAATGTTACACCAATAAACATTACACCATGATACCTTGCTGTGCAATTACACGTCACACGATATGACCTTGTTCATCATTAAACATTACACCATGATATATCGTTCTACCATTATACCTTAAAGTACCATTAAACGTTACACCATAATACATTGTTGCACCTGTAAACGTTACACCATAATTCGCTGTTGCAGCATTTGGGCCTTACGCCATCATACTTTGCTTTTCCATTAAAAGTTACACCATAATACATTTCTGTAATATTAATCATTACGCCATAACACATTGTTGCACCATTAAGAATTACACCATAAACATTTGCTGTACCATTAAATGTTGCACCATTTGAAATTTCTGTACAATTAAACTTTGCACCATTTGAAATTGTTGCACCATTAAACGATACACCATGATAATGTAAGCCTCAATTCATAATATTGTAATACGCACAGGGGTATTCACTTGACCGAGCGGTGTCAAAACCCTGGCGTGAGTCACGCTGGAAGTCATAAGTTTTCCCCAAATTTCCAAAGACTTCCATACAACTTGAGTTGTAAAGTGGAAAGAGAGACGTGTCTGCTATAACTAATAATCTTTGCTCTAATCAATTGGCGACCCAGAGGAGATAACTTGCCCAAACGTCCATTAACTGCACCTTAGCATGGTTTTTCTCCATTATCATCCCATTTCCGTACCGCAAGCCCGTCATGCCATGGAAATTCCACTAGTATTCCATTACTAACTGGGAAATATTTAACTGCGCGCCCCTAGGCCAGTCAATCCACAGAATTTCCGGCGTATCACGCTCATATACATACGCCCATTTTCCACTATGGACACATAAACGGTACCTACCAAGTTCCAACTTATTGATTCCATTCTATAATTTACTGATTTCCAACCATAAATGCCGCCTTTTCAATCACAATACTTGTATACACCGCTGAGTTTTAATATGGACTATGTTAATAAAGGGACAGTCATTCGGCTTGTGCCTAAAATCACTACTAACGAACCCAGCATGGTTCAAATTCACTAACACTCCTCTCTGTGATGTTTTCTCCTACTAACTGGCTAACTATTTCGGGCTAGCAACTCCAAATTTATTACAATATTTTAAATACTATTCAGAAAGACTGCAAAAATAAATTTATAACCACCTAATAAAAAAGATAGAGCAGTAAGCATGTAGAGAAAATGCGACATATATAAAACAATAAGCATCGCATCAAAAAGACAATCTTAGAACATAATGACAAAATCACTGATGATAATGCAATACTACCACATTTGACGAAGAACCAAATTCTATAATTAAAAAAAGCACAACGAAAAGTGACATATTTAAGGCGTCTAATAAAAGCACACAATATATGATGAAGGAAGCCACTTTAAACAATAGCACAATACCACGAAAATGACAGATATGCTGCAAATATTATAACCCACATCGTTTGATTTAAAAAAAAAACACTTTTAACACTAGCAAAAGTGCAGAATGCAAAATGTCATATATATTGCAAATAATAACAAGTTATAATACATGATAATAACGAAAGACACTAGATGTATAGTCGAAGAAACAGCTTTATGTAGAGAAGCAGCAGAGAGGGTGAACAGACCTTTGGCTGAAAAGGACCGACAGAAAAAAAAGGATCGACAGACTTTTGGCTGAAAAGGACCGACAGAAAAAGGGATCGACAGACTTTTTGTCGAAAAGGATCGACATCAGAAAAAACTTTTTGCCGAAAAGGATCGACATCAGAAAAAAGGATCGAGAAAGCGTCGACACCAGATCAACTTGCTAGCAATTCATAAAAAAAAGACGCCATTTAGTTGACGTTCACCTCCTCGGCTGCTAATGCGCTAACTAAATATTTGATCAAGTCCGACACGATATCTTGTCCGAGGGTCTGATAAATTTATCGTCACAAATCCGTGTGGGATTGTCTGAGCGTGGCTAAAGAAATTTCTAAATCGATTATGATCCATATCACCACCGCACCAAGTTTGCCAAATATTTCTAAGAGTATGAGTATCAACTCCGTTAAATACACACAGCATATTGCAGTTATCTCTGATCACTTTTGGTATTTGAGTGTAACGTTGAGTGATATATATCACATCGGTGTTTTTGTGACGCCCCCGGGAAAATATTCTAGCAGGATTCTTTTGATTATCTAACATGATATCATCATATACGACTAAATTGTTAATACTTCCATCAATATCATCAATACTAGGTGCCTCTTCGATATCGGTTATAAACTCAATAACACCATCACCGTTAATTTCTTGCGCGGCATCATTAAAATCCTTTAATACTTCATAACATCGTTGATCGTCTACACTCGGAGCAATCATGTACAATTTATCCCACTTCATCCATCTCGTTATCAAATTAAGTAGCAATTGTGTTTTACCACTTCCAGATGGTCCGATGATAATCGCGCGAATAGAATTTGGTAACATTGCATGGTGTCTAATAGGTTCCCGTCGTCTCGTAGCTGAATAATCAATTACATTCATAACTGTTATACATAAATTATGGATCTATATTGTGTGAAGTGTAGGACGCGTACTGGCACAAATGACTTGACGACGATTACAACGAAAAATAATCGATCAGCGCTTTCTGGTAAATGCGTACAATGTAGTACGAAAAAATTTAGATTTACTTCCACGAAACCTTTAAAAAAAAACGAGGAGGTGATATTGCAGCCAAATTGACAAAACTCCCAGGAACACCGTGGGCAAAGTATCCAGGAGAAAAGCACCTTCCAGGATATAGCTACTGTGGACCGGGAACACGATTAGATATCAGACTTGATGATCAAAATTTACCCCGACCCGGCGAGTATCCAATAAACGCTATTGATAAGGCGTGTCATGCTCATGATGTCGCTTATAAAAGCAGCAATCTTCAACATAGACATCTCGCAGATGTAAAATTAATTCATGCGTTAAATGCTATTCCTGATAAATCCTTCAAAGAAAAGTTGGCTTCTTGGTTGGTAAAATCTGCTATGAAGGGTAAATTGATGTTAGGTGCTGGTAATTGAAAATGCTAGCATTTTAATATGGAATCTATTTATTATTCTCCGAGAGGATACTGGAGAGGTTACGCAGCAATCAATAAACTAGCTAGTGCATCAAAGGTGAAAAAAACTACAGCGGCAAACTGGTTATCTAAACAGGCAATATGGCAAATTTATCTACCAGCGCCTAAACAAATTAACTATTCGCATTTTGATGTTACAACACCTAATGAAGTTCATCAAGCTGATATACTATTTCTGCCGCATGACAACGGTTACAAATACGCGTTAACGTTAGTTGATATTGCAAGTCGAAACAAACAAGCAGAACCGTTAAAAACAAAATCATCTACTGAAGTAGCTTCTGCATTTGAAAAAATTTATCGACGAGGTCCTCTGCGCTGGCCAAATCTGTTACAAGTTGATCCTGGCAAGGAATTTCAAGGTGTTGTTACATCTACGATGAAACATCATAATGTCGCCATCAGACGAGGACACACTGCGCTACAGCGCGATCAGGCAATTGTTGAACGGTTTAATAAAACCCTTGCTGAGCGGTTATTCGGATATCAATACGCAAAAGAATTCATCCAGGATAAACGATCCCGTGAATGGGTCAAGAGATTACCAGCTGTGATTACCGCAATCAATAATGAGATTACTAGAATAATTAATATGAAACCTGTCAACGCTATTAAGAAGGCGTCTATCAAAATGGAAATCCAAGGAATTTCACAAAAAGATTTCAAAGAACCAATTCTTGGTAGTAATGTCATTGTAAGGTACTTATACGAACCAGGAGAGCTTGAGGGTGGTAAAAAAAGAGCTACTGATCCTATTTGGAGCGTCACTACGCATAAAATATCCGGCATAACACGATCAACTGGTAGACCTCCAGTCTATAAACTGGATTCAACTGCTCCTCAGCGAGGATTTACACGCGAACAATTACAAGTGATTCCCGAGGATACTCAATTGCCACCGCGTGGTCTTAATTAGCACCCAGGGTGCTGTCACCCCCGGCGTCTATTACACTCAAGACAGGTCAACATCACATTGTTTCTGACATGACCGAGATTGTTATTTTTTCTGTCTACGGTGAATTGGCGAGGATCTTTATCCGACCAATTCCAACTCATTATACAATTACAACTCGCGCAGTGATTATTCTGTTGTTGTTTTAGTGTCTTAATTAATTCAGCATCAATGTCAAATTCTCTTTTATTTTTTTTATCCTGTTGTTTATAACCAGAGAGTTTTTTTCTGATTATATTATCATCGGCGTGTATATTACTTATTGTATTGTCATTATCATTAACCACAATTCTTCGAAGTTGGTTTATTCGCCGTACTCTGGATACTGCGAGATAAACTAAATTTGACCACTCAATATGATTATCTACTATCCAAAGAGTTGTATCGGATATAGTCAATCCCTGTGAAGAGTGTATTGTTGCTGCATAACCTAACGTCCATGGGGATTTATCAGCACCTAATGCATCTTTAACGACGCTGATATCAACCAACACAATATCATTTAATACTAAATTCTGCTTTTGTTGTTGTCCAGGAATGTCAACGTCGATATTCTGCTTTCGTGTATCCTTAGGTCTATAACAGAGTGGTACTGGAAGCGTTGCAAATTTTTCTTTATGTAGCGCAAACAACTTCATCTGAAGTGCGTCTCTGACTATTTTTCTACTCGCGATTATTAAATCATTTGGCTTCCACATTTCCCAAAAATCATTCATGGGAGTTTCTGAAATTATTTCACGCGCTATTTCACATTGAATTTTATCCGGTTGTAATCTAATTAGCGCTTTGAATTCTCGTAATTGTTCATCAAGTGATCTATGGTCGGTATTAATCTCTTCATAATAATCTACAAATCCTTTTAACCATTCATGTGGAGATCCACCAACAAATGGCTGCGGTTGGCCGTGATCCCCGCACATGACGACTTTTGTATTTTTCAATAACAACCATTCAAGAAATATCTGTAATACTGTTAACGATACCGTGCATATTTCATCCCAGATTATTATTTCAGGAATAAATTTATCGCCCATTCGATCAGGAGTCCATGTATCGCCTTTCCATCGAAAGAAGCTGTGATAAGTACAGGCTTTTACCCCCCGCGCTATCATCTCTCTGGCGAGTCTGTGAGTTGGTGTTAGCACAATCATGTTAGTAGAAATACAAGTATTTCCACCACGACGAAATAATTCGATTGCACGAGTTGTCTTTCCTGATCCACCACAGCCGTTTAAATAAACTGTCTTGTATCTACAAATCGGATCTGATACGGGCGGTGCAGTAGAAAATTCTGATTGAATCTCTGAGATATTATGGTTACTTTTCAAGTATTTATCATCCATAGCAACGTCTGCGGATTTACAATACTCATGTAGTGTTTCTTTTTTAAACCTCCAATTTCCCCACGCTTCCTTAGGATCTGTGAATTTAGCTACATCTGATTTGTATTTCTCATGGATATACATCGAATCAGTAGCTACTCTAACCGCGGTATTAGGAAATCTATTTATCATCGAGAATAGATTAATACAAGAATAGGCTAGCATAGAACTTCTCAAATGTGTGTACTGACAACTATATCCATCACAGTAGGTAATAACCGTACCTAATTTCTCACCATTGGATCGAAAAGCATCCCTACGGGTTACAAATTTTCCTTTTTTTATTAAATCGGTTATGATAAAATCGTATTCTTCATTGTCTAAGATCAATCTCGAAGAATATTTTGCATTGTCAAATCTTCCACCTTGAGTGAATTTACCGATTATTCTTCGTCCGAGCTCTTTAGCCTCTCTATTCCTACCTTCGAATAACCTCTTAGACCAATCTATGATTTGTTCCTCGCTGAAATTCTTCGAATTTCCATCTAGAAATTGTTTTCGTTGTTCGTTAATTATTTTTTCTAGATCGGGTTTTGGTAACCAAACATCTTTCTGAGCGTTATAACAAATAATCGCTTCACTGACAATTAATGATGTTAACATACCACAATCGATCATATATCGCAATAGCACAATTGGCATCCACGCTTTTTCATACATATGTCTACCAAGCCAAAGATAACTACACGGATGTAACCCTGTAGCTAATTCGAATGATATCACACGAGCGAACCCGGTTAAATCAAAATCAGGCAATGGACCATTAATCGCAACACGAGTCATTTCATGTGTGGGATGTCCAAATCGTTTAAAATATTCAGAGCATTCTCCATATCCGAGAAAACTTCCAGGATAACACGCGGATATATCAATTGAAATCATACCATCACGTGAGTATTTCGTATTCCACAATCCTCCATGACCCAATTCGACGCAACTCAACTTCACATCCTCCAGAAAATCACTTCGTGTTGGACGCCATGAGTTTTTTTCTCGTGCGAAGTGAGCTACCACTGATGGAATTGTGAAGCTATCCGTAAGTAGTTTTTCATTAGAAAATTCTTTAGAATTTTCAGGTGAAAATTCATTAGCGATTTTTCTCATTTTAGTATCTAATTCTTCAGTTCGATATAATTCACCATTTGGTTTTACAAACTGATCAAATCCTATTTCCGGATCCTCATTACTCCTGAGTAACCACATTGACACAGGGTCGTCTTTGGTTAATGTGTGAATAGCATCAAATAATTTCTCTTCATAGAAACCATCCCAAGAAAATTCTTTAGGAATGTATCGAACAGTTCTTTCTCGTGGAAATATATTTACCGCGGGTGTCCACGCGTGTTTGTTATGATCGATAATTTCAATTGGAGCTCCTCGCGATTGATATTTCGGTTCGTATAATACTTCTCCGGTTATTGTCGCTACCGATATTGGAAATTTTAATAATGCTTCTAATTTAGCTATATCGGAAATCCTTGCTCCATGTTGATTCACTGTTAGTTCCCATTCGGTTATTTTTTTTCTTCGTAGATCAGTTAATTTGTTTCCTCGGAGGGAATTTGTAAAGTGTTCTATTACCCGTGTAGCTACACAATTGATCGACGACGACTCTTTCACAGGTGCTAGTTTTGCAATACTTGGCTTATTATTTATTGGATATAACCCATACACAACTGCTGTTACAGGGTAAGATTTCTCATAGTATGGTTTGTCAATTCCAGTTAGAATTCCTGGTTTGGAATCTCTACTCACAATAACAGTTTTTTTATCCTTAAGGATTGGGTCAAATTTATCTCTGATAATCCATTCACCTTCCTCTTCGATAATGAATTTTATTCTAAAAAAATACCTCCGTAGAAATCCTTTGGATTTCTGGCCAAGGTGTGAAAGTATCACAGCTGCTCTTATATCATTCATAGTAGCATCAATTATGGGTATATTGACATCTTCATCAATAATTCGAAATGTCGACCACGTATGAGATGCTCCATCACGCTTAAACTCATTAAAACAGTCGCTGATTTTACTCAATAGTGGTTTATCATCTACTAGACTTTTAGGTATATCAGAGATTCTATCGAGATTAAATCTAGCATTTTTCCAAGGCTTAATTTTCGATAATCTCTTGAACTCCTTCATATTATAATTAAAACAAGTATTTAAATAAGAAAATTTTATATAATGAATCATTGCAAATGGCTTATGATTGGATCAAAGACTCCGTGTAACAAATCATGTAGAAATGAATTCTGTGGGTATCATATGCAGAGTGTGAGAAACGGTTCGGAGGGACCTCTACCTTGCTTGCATTGTGGGGTAGGTGTAAGAGGTAAGTCGCAGTTATGCATTAATTGCGGGGGTAAGCGTTATAGAGAGTTAAAACGTTATTATGACAAGCGAAGAATCAAAAATCCTGACGACGTCAATAGCAAAATCATAAAAACTACGGCTGATTATATAAAAAGATTTTCCAATGTTATAATTCAGCCAATTAACGAATTAGACAAATAGATATATTATATATACAAATGAGCCAAGAATTTCAAAGACATCCTGTTATTAAAAATTACGAAGCTTCTCGTGATGGTGTTGTTAGACACAATAAAAATAAGAAATCTGTTGGGTGTGATAATGGTATGGGATATTTGAGGTTTGGGGGGAATAAGAAATATCTCAATCATCGTTTCGTCTATGAAGTATTTAACGGATTGATCAATGATGACCTTGTTATTGATCATATTGATTCCGATACTAAGAATAACAAATTGAACAACCTTCAAGCTATTTCTCAATGTGAAAACACAAAACGAGGAAGAACTGGGAAATACTCGAAAAATGCTAGACCAGTAAAAGCGATCACTGACAACAAGGAAAAAATATTTCCGTCTATTACTTCAGCTGGTAAGTATTTCGATATTTGCCCACCCTCGGTACAAAAAGTGGCAGAGAATAAAACTAAAACCGCTTTTTCAAAACGCTTTAATAATAAAATTCAATTTACTTACGTAACTGTATAATCTGAAATCTTACGGATTTCACGGGGAATAACTCCGTTAGGTATAACGCGTGTGAAATCCGTAGGATTTCCACCAATGACAGAGTTACGGATCTTAAACATTGAAATTTACCTATGTTCGCTCAGCCGGAACGCGAGTGTTTCCTATTCATTGAAGTAGGTGGGCGTGGTTAAAATTCCTTGTATTACAATGATCTAATTGATAAGGATATATATACTAAAAAATCTCTATTTTGTATGACTAATCCGTGGTGTAATGGTATAGTGTTTGTCTTGTAAACATAGATCTATATCAACTACGTGTTCGGTCCCCATAGCAGATACATTATTTGATGGCGAAACGGAAGATGTTTTTATATTAATTGGGGGGGAGGGGCGGATCCCCCTCAGCCAAACCAACATTGTAACTCATGCTATCGCATTCTCGGTAGCGTGGGTTGGTGTTTTTTCCAACTCATGCAACCATGAAATCGAATTCATGGGTTGCCATGTTGGTTTGGTTTACCACGCCCACATCATTACCATCATCGTTCCATTGAATTATAATCCCATCCTTTGTTATGCCTAAAATTTGCCGCAACACTCGAGCGCGGAGATATATGGCATTGTACCGTCCTATGTGTATATACAACCGCCTACCACACTAGATCACGGGGTTGTAAGTGCCGTCGTCATTCATTGTCATTGTAAATATCATAATCACCTATAATCTATTGTTGTACCGTCCTATGTGTATATACAACCGCCTACCACACTAGATCACGGGGTTGTAAGTATAATCATAATCACATATAATCGCATTAAGCTTCTGGGTATACTAAGATGCTCTCAACACCTTAGTGTATCCAGAATTCATTTTGAAAATACTTTGTATTTGAAATACTTTATATTTTTAATTCTAAAGAATTTTCATATTTTGTATTTAAACAAATATATTTTTATATATATATGAATCTTGAAAATCTCAAATTGATTATTATTGAAATCAACAAACTTAAGGATGAAAATGTAAAATTATGTTCAGGTTTGGATTGTGATCAAATTATGACCAATTTCGAGGATATACAATTTGCAGAACAGACCGGAAAATATGTCCTATCTAAAAAATATTTTTTAATTAAGAATATCCAAAAGCTTATACGTGAGAGCTTAGTAAATACTGAAGATGTTAATGTCTTCGTACCATTATGTAGCATCGTTGAACGTGTACGAAAGCAATTAGGCTTAGAATATGAACAAAAGAGACTTATTAATTGTAAAGTGAGACAATTAAAAATGTTAATGGAAAACTCTGAAGGTGATGAGCCCCACGCGTAGAGAGCCTCCTTTGTTTGTATAACCGATACGGTATGAGGAAGTAAAATTATGTGTGACTCAGTACAATAACAAGGAAGTATTAAAATGCTTTGCATTTTTAGGTTAGTGATTTCTTTCGAAATGATTTGCATTTCTAAAATCCTTTGGATTTTTAATTGACAATAGTGATACTCTTTTAATAATGGTAGGAGAATCATTAACCACACGAAACGTAAAGGAACGACTTAGCGCTCTTAAGAAAATATTACCCCTTCGTGATCGTATACGTGAAAAACTTCAACAGCGGCAATTACTTCAGACTGACTTCACAGAGGATACAGAACAACTCTTCAAACCTATTGTTAGTGCAACTGAGGGTGTGAAAACAGCAACTGAACGGGCAATATACGGAGATGTCCCTAAAGAAGGTCCTAGAACAGAGAAGCCTCTTCTCCCTGTGTTGGAGAAAATAGCAAAACGAACTAAACAAACGAAACAAGCTGTACAAATACTTCCAGGTGAAATCGCAGGGGAGATGGAACTACAACGACAGCAAGAACGAGAAGAACGAGAAGAACTACAACGACAGCAAGAACAAGAAGAACTACAACGACAGCAAGAACAAGAAGAAGAAGAAGAAGAAGAAGAAGAAGAACAAGAAGGCGCAGTTTCCACGAAGAGTCGTGTTTCCTTTATAGACAAATTCAAACCTGAGATTGTATCACATATACAAGAATTTCAATTTGAAAAACCCAGCGATTATACCGCCTTTGGTGAGTTTGCTGTCAAGAGTTATAATATAAGAGATGAAATTGTCAAAGAGGAGTATAAGGATAGTAAAGTATCAAAAGATGACTGGTATGATTGGTTGTATAAAACGAAGAAGAATATTAGGAGTCTTACTGAGAGGAGGAAGGAAGAACAGTCGTATATATACTTTCAGAATGGAATTAAGGAAGGAGTAAAAAAAGCTAAATCAGACCCTGAATTTCTTAGATTACCAAAACAATCAAAACCCGGTTCAGAAATAAAAACACAAGGTGCAACTGGTACAACTAAAAAAACAGGCAGTGGTTTAGTTGGAAACTCTAATGTAACATGTCCCGGCAATATTCTCGGCGATATAGCACGATTAGAAATACTTGTAGGAGGAAAACGAGCCGGAAATAACTCACCAGAAATAATCAATGAAGCTGCTGATATCTGTAGGCGGTTATTTCAAGGTGGTATCATGGATATTGCAACATATAGAGATTTCATTGAAGAGTTAGCCGAAAATCCTGCGGATTTTTACGGTTACCACAGTGACTAATGTCACCACGATTAGATAAATATCAATTTGGAAATGCTTTAGTATTTGGAAACACTAGCATTTGGAAATGCTTTAGCATTTGGAAACATTAGTGTTTCTATATAGAGAATGATCATACACTACAACCATGATAAACCAACTAGTGTCTACGTGGTAAACTCACGATTGCCAAAATACCGAGTATACTATGGAGATGGTCTCGGTAATACTATAATGGGATTATTTTCAAGAATGGCTCCAAAAGTGGCTCCGCTAGTAAAACAATTATCGATGAAAGCAATTGATGTTATCCGAGATAAGGGTATTAACACTGTTGGTGATCTTGCTAGTAAGGCATTTTCAGCCGCTAAGGATAAACTAACAGCGTTAGTGAAATCACGAAGTGATTTTCGTAGAAATTTTTCAAAACCTGGAAATGCTAGCATTTCTAAAATGACTTCACTACCATCTACTGCAGTAATGCCTACACAGGTTAGTAAAATAATAAATAACGCCGTGGATAAAAAACTACAATCGATGATGCAATCATCGATTCAGGATAACATAACAGCAAATATGATAGCCGGAAGTGGGTTTCCGGGAAGTGGCTTTAAGAAATTTCGCCGGAAACGTTAGAAATATTTATTTGAACAGGATTTCCAATTATGATAGTTATTGTAGAAATGCTAGCATTAGAAATATTTGTGTCAGAATCACTTGTGATTCTATTTATTTGAATAGGATGCTCAGTTGTTATGGTTATTGTAGAAATGCTAGCATTAGAAATATTTATGTCAGAATCACTTGTATCAGAATCACTTGTGATTCTACTTACGTTATCTTCATTATCAGATATTTTCATCATCATTATTAAAATACACCCAACTAAATAATTAGTTTATAAAAATTATTTTTATATTATAAAATATTTATAATTTGCTAATTTTGTTAGATTTTTTACTTTTTTTACTCATTTTTCTAGTGTTTTTACTCATTTTTCTAGTGTTTTTATGCAATTCATCGACAAAATTTCATGAAAATCGAGGATAAAAACCCCAGGAATTCATTTAGAGAAAATCGATTTTGATCAGATTTTTTATCCTGTGAGGCTAAAAATATGTTGTTTCATCGAATTTTCGATGTTTTTTTTATTGATTTTGTATTGTTTTTTGGCTAATCCGTCGACATAATTTCATGAAAATCGATTTTCTCTAAATGAATTCCTTGGGTTTTCAATTCAAAATTCCTTCAGAATTTTTTAAATTACTTTCAGAATTTTTTAAATTACTTTGTAATTTTTGATTTAGACCAACGGGTATATAATAAAAAATGTTCAAACAGAACCCTGATGTTGCATTTGACATGGAAGCCCCAGTACTTAAAGATGAATCTGTACGTGATTATCAATTTTTTGCTTATCACGCAGTGCAACCTAATCTTCGCGGGAGAATTGAACTTCAAGTTCATGATACTAGTAAATACTTTTTACCCGCGGAAGCCTTTATTGAAGTCGAAGGTGAACTCGTAACAGATGTTGTAGCTAATACACCATATGCAGATAACCCAACTGTCCGAGTTGGTTTTGTTAACAATGGCATCATGGCTTTATTTGAAAGTGCTAGATATCTCATTGATGGAAAAGAAATCGAATCTATTGAGCGTGAAGTTGATGTTGCTACGGGAATAATCGGGTTAGCGAGATACTCTGATGACTATACTAGATCAGCGGGTCCGTCTATGATGTTCACGAAGGATATTACTGATAACGCTGATCACATTCAGCATATTAAAATAAATACTCCAAGAGCTACTGCAGTTGATCCACAACTTGATACTCCTGAACATAGAGATAGACCAGGTGATGCCTTTGATATTCTCGGAAGTGTTAATAATAATTTCAATTTAGGGTTTGCAACAAGAGTAGCAACGTTGCAAGGAGAGCGTCGACGGTTTTCATATGCGATTCCGCTCCATCACATATTTGGATTTTGTAGAAACGTCAGAAAAGTTATCTATGGAGTAAAGCATACTATAGCACTAGTACGAAGAGGTACTGATAATTATGCAATCTGGCGCGCTGCTGGCGTTGCCGCTGGTAAAGTCATTTTATCAAAACTATCACTGTGGATGCCAGTGTTGACTCCATCGTTGTCAACAGAACCACGGTTACTATCATTTATGGATCAAGGGGGGAAGAGATTATTAAGTTGGTTGTCAACGTCCACAGATACCATGGATTCTAATATTGATGGTACACTTACATGGCATCTAGCATCAAAACAGGGTATTACAGCTCCACGGCATATTTTTATTGCGCTACAGAATACTGCGCGATTAAACAATCAAGAACATTCCCACATGATATTTGATCAAATTGGGTGTAGTGAAGTCTCGCTGAGAATAAACGGACAGCAAGAACCATCAGAGGATATACAACTTGATTATGGAAATAATCATATTGCACGAGTTTATCATCGGTTGCTGTCGTATATGGGACGCGATCAAAATGTCGATACTGGTCTACAAATATCACAGTTGGATTTTAAAAGTCTGTATCCGATTTATTACTTTTCGTTGGAACATCTTGACTTGATGAGACAGTCCGTCGTTGATATACACTTCCGAGCTCGTGTAACCCGTCCTGGTGGTATTGCTAATTATAGAGCGGTTGCTGTTATTCTTAGTGATAAATCAATGATACTCGAAGGTGTTGGTGGACGAATGAGACTGGTAGATGCACCAGTGGAAAATATTTGATTGAAAATCCTTTGGATTGGAAATTGCTGTGTAATTTCGCCATTGAATCGCTTGCGATTTAGAATCAATCTGTTTTGTATAATGTCGTATAGTAATATCAATGTTACGTTGACACCTGGTCAACTAAAAAAATTACAATCCAAATCAGCTAAGCAATGTGGAACCACAATAACGCTGAAATTTAATCAAATGAATGGCGGAGGGAATAAACTATCGCTGACGAAAACTCAGGTTAATCACTTCAATAAAGCGTTTAAAGAAAAAAAAGGAGTTCAGGTTACTCTTTCTACGAGCGCGATTAAACACATGGAAAAGACTGGTGGTATATTCCCGTTGTTAGGGTTGATTCCAGGGTTGATTGCCGCAGCAGCCCCAGCGGTGGCGAAGGCAGCAGCGTTAGGAGCCGTTGGTACCGCGGCAGGAATGGCACTAAAGAAAGCAACAGGCGGATCCGTCCGTAGATCCACTCGTGGATCTGGTAAAAAAAAAGGAAAGGGTCTAAGACTACCAGGAACCCCGTATTCATGGTACAGCGGAAAGGTTCTTCGAATTCCAGGAACGATATAGTTCCGAAATCTTCGATTTCCAAATCTATGGTTAAGGAACCGATGGTTCCTATGTCCAATTTTGATTTAATTGATGCCGCTAAAAAACTAGCGATAAAAAACTTCAGAGGTGTTTTTATGAAAGATCAGTTACCAATACAACCTAATGATGTTGAAACAGGTATTATAAATCTAGATAACAGCGATGGACCTGGAACACATTGGGTTTGTTACGCGATTGATCCTCGTGGGATTGTTTATTTCGATTCATATGGATTAGCGCCCCCAAAAGAATTTATGCGTTATATTAAGAAATTTAAAAGATTTCCAATTTTTTATTCTACACTACCAACACAAACGTTGAATGACCCACCAATATGCGGTCGAGAAGTATTAAATGTCCTTAATGCTATTTCGAAAGAATCTTTAAAACCACCTCATGTAGTGGTAAATGAGTATACTAGCGGTAGAAACGCTAGCGTTTCTCGGATTAGAAATCCATAGGATTTAAATGATAAAAAGATTTCTATAATAATGATTGATATTTGGGGACGACCTTTATCATCGCTGAAGAAACCTGATAGTGGAGTTGAAACCGTTGATAACAAGGATATTAAAAAACTAATCGAAGATGAAATATCCGAAATATTAAACCTAGCAAATATTGATCCTGGTGAAATAGTTGTATTTCAAGATCGTCAGGGTAAGTTGAAAAGTAGTAATATCTCTCTTAATGATATTTTGGTTAAACGACGAGACGCAGCAGAGGATACTATCGCGTTATTTTCTGATGGGGGTAAACTCAAACCAGGTGTACTTGTTTCAACGATTACGGATAAATTAGCAACATATGATAACACAGTGAATTCATTAAAATCGCTTAATGATAAGTATGATGATCATATAATTGTATTTGACCAGTTTAGTGAAACACAAAGAAATACAATTAACCAAATTAACAAACCCATACTAGAATTTTTTGGAAATCCACCAGTGACCACACCAAAACTCACCTTAATAAAAGATTCTATGTTAGAACTAACAACTCTTCAATCCGAATATGAAAAACACACGAAACTATTTATGACGTTTCGTAAAAACCTCATAGACAAGTTTATTGGGAGCCCATTTGATAAAATTGAAATAACACTTCCCGATATTAAAAAATCCATCGATGAACTTAAAACATTCAACAACGCAATAAGGGATGATGCAATGAGAATGATAAACGTTGTTGAAAAAGTAAAAATTCCTCATAATAAATCTATCGTCAACAACGTAGTACACACGATTCAACACGGATCATATACGTGGACACCTACAAATAACATTTTAAACATAATCGCAATCGTAAAGGGTATTTATCGATTAACAATAATATCACCGACTCAATTCAATATATCATCAAGTAGTTCATCTGGAGTCAATAATACGATATCAACGATAATCGACAAGGATACAACTGAACAATTCACGATAATAAATACAGATGGAAATCTAGTCAGGGTTTCAGTAACGTGGTACGTAGAATTCGTAGTGGATTTAAGTAAACAATTAAATTGATTTAAAAATTCTTTCACGATTCAAAATTACAAAGTAATTTGTAATTGAAAATGCTAACGCTTTTAAAATAAAATGACTCCATCATCGAATCAGTATCGCTATGATCAAGTCAGAGAATTTCAAACTAAACTCAGTTCTCTCTGTGAGGAGTATCAAATAAAAATAAAAAAATACCAACGAAGAATAACCGCAGTTGATGTCACCGTATACTCAGTGTCGGGAGTAATCACTGCTGCTGGAATAATACTATCTTCGGTTACTATGATTGCTCCGGTTGTAGTACCAATTGTTATTTCTTCGATAGCTACAATCGCCGGGATATTAACCGGGATCACAAAAAAACTATCATCGTGTAGCCAGAGTAAACTACATGATTATTTAATTAAATATCATATTGCATCTGCCGGTTACTCGCAATTATCCTCGTTGATATCATCGTCGTTGGATGACACAACAATATCAGATAGCGAATTCTCAACTATGGCTCAATTGTATAAATCAACAATGCTGAAATTAGAGCAGAATAATAATAATAATAATGTCGTCGCAAGAACTACTTCAACAAATAGTAACAAATACAACACCGGTGAAAACAAGCACGATATCAGTAACCTCAACACGTCCCGAATTTAGTGTGAATTTTCCAATCCCCGTTCCCGTGAGCGAGATCGCGTTAGCAAAACTACGAGTGTATCATAGCTGGCCTAATATTAGATCGGTAGCATTTGGTGGTCAACAACCGAATAATTCCTTGGTGTTCGCGTGGAAAAATCGTGAAGACGGAACCCCAGACTGGAACGTTGTCTCGTTACCAACTGGGTCATATCAAATCGAACAGATCAACGCTGAATTTCAACGTAGAATAAAATCTCTCACTGGAAAAGAATCAAAAATCGCTATAACGGTTCACGAGCCGACGTTATCATCTGCTATCGAGATTAATTCCCCTGGGTATGTTGTAGATATTTATCAGAGTTCTATAAGATCAGTGTTAGGATGGCCTGAACTACCACCACCGGATGACTCAGAAAATATTATTATACCACCTGAACCTAAAAAATCCGATTATATCACCGACAAAATAAAACCCATCAATGAAGTCAAGAGTTATCAAGATTATTCTCCCAAATTTATAGGATACGACAATAAAAATAATATGATATTTTACACCCACCTAATCAAAGAAAACTTAACAGCGATGAATAATGATTTTTCATTATTGTTAATATCCATCAAATCCGGCTCTCTCACCAAAAACGAGTTTATTAGTGTAGTACAAACAGGTAACAAAATCATCAACGATATGGAAACATTTCATACGCAAATTATTCAACAAGTATTAATGAGTGAAATTTATAAAGAAGTGTTTGCGGTAGAATTCAATATCCCAAAAGAGGATATTCAAACATCTAAAATCCCTGGGTATAACCCGGATAAACTAAAGAAAGAACTTAACGATGTTATTGATATTGGGTTCAAAAGAATCCACGATAATTGGAAAAAATTGAAGAATCCTACAGCAAATATTCTGAAATATAATAATGATCCAGAAGGCGGCGGTAGACATATTGCTCCGAACAATGTGAATATTTCAACGGTGATTGCGCTCAATTTAGTATGTGACGTTATCGAAGGAAATTATCAAATAAATCTCGAACAATCAAATCAAGCTCAGCAAGGATATATTTTATACTCATTTGCACCAACGGCTCCTCCAGGATTTCTAATTATTGAAGACCCAACTAATCTAGTCTATATGCGATGTCATAATAATTTGTTAACGAGAATTAATTTCAAACTCACTGACCAATCTAATAATCTGATTGATTTACGAGGTGAGGTTTTACAAATTAGTTTGTTTGTGAAATCTTAAGGACTTGATCAAATATTTAGTTAGCGCATTAGCAGCCGAGGAGGTGAACGTCAACTAAATGGCGTCTTTTTTTTATGAATTGCTAGCAAGTTGATCTGGTGTCGACGCTTTGTCGATCCTTTTTTCTGATGTCGATCCTTTTCGGCAAAAAGTTTTTTCTGATGTCGATCCTTTTCGACAAAAAGTCTGTCGATCCCTTTTTCTGTCGGTCCTTTTCAGCCAAAAGTCTGTCGATCCTTTTTTTTCTGTCGGTCCTTTTCAGCCAAAGGTCTGTTCACCCTCTCTGCTGCTAGAGACCATATTGCCCATATTAAAGTGCACCTGGCCGTGCACTGTTTAAATGGTCGCTAATCGTTGTCGTGTAATTTTATGTTTCCAATGACCATTCTTGAATTTTTCTTGTTAAGAATTGGAAATCTTCCTTGTATCTGTCGCTACCTCTGAAGACAGTAGATAGAATGCCAAGATTAGAATCGGCAAGCCAATGTAAAACAAATTTCAGTTTATGTGGACGTTTGGAGATGCATAAACTATAGCCATGCTGTGAAGAAGCCTGACTAAGCTTTTTGTCAGTACTTTCTTGTCATCGTTGAAAATTATGCGCGTTTCTTGACTTTTTGCAGAAATCTTATAATCTTAAGAAGCAGCGTGATCCAGGCTAGAAAGGATTGCTTGATATAACTTCTGTATAAAGCCTATTTCTACAAAACGGACAATAACATACATGTATTAATCACCCTTTATCTAGATATGTGGTACCTGGAGTGATGTCGCATTCAGCTTGATACAGCATTTAACCAATCAGCGACTTCGTATTGTTATTAGGACAGATAAATATCCAGAAGGCGAAATAGCGGGAAATATTACCGTGGATGCTATTGGTGAAAGAGGTACGAATAATATGTATAGATGGCAAGTAGTAGAAAATAAAATGTTTAAAGGATTGTAAAACTTCTTATATATGATCCACAATTGCTTCAATTTTGTCCACTCAGACATTCGAATTGTTAAGCTAAATCTTAGTTTGAGTGTAATAATTGGAATCATTATGCTAAATCTTAGCCTGAGTATAGTAATTGGAATTGTTAAGCTAAATCTTGGTGTGACTAATAATTAGAATTATTCAGAATTTCTTAGTCTGAATTAAATAATTGGACTACTAAAGCTTTTCTTAGTCTGAATGTAATAATTTGACTAATTAAGATATTCTTAGTTTGAATATAATAATCGGAATAGTTAAGCTATTTTTTAGTTTGAATGTTACATATTGAATAGTTCAGCTGTGTTTTAGTCTGTATGTAAAAGTTGGAATATTTAAGCTATTTATTTGTCTGAATGTAATATATTGAATAGTTAAGCTTTTTCTTAGTCTGTAATAAATGAATTGTTGAGCTATTTCGTTTTCTGAATGTAATATATTGAATAGTTAAGCTATGCCTTAGTCTCAATGTAAAAATTTTAATAGTTAAGCTATTTCTTAGTCTGAATGTAATAATTTTAGTAGTTAAACTTTTTTTAGTCTGAATGTAATATATTGAATAGTTAAGCTATTTTCTTAGTCTGAATGTAATAAATATAATAAGTGAGCTATTTTTAGTCTGAATGTAATAATTGGAATAGTTAAGCTAAATTTTAGTCTGAGTCTAATACTTGTCTGCCAGAATACATACCTAAATATATTTATAACAACATTTCAGGATCATTTGGGGCACTTTTAACATCCGCCAAGAAGGTCGGAATAGGGGGTCACAGCGTATTCCTGTATGATGTCAGAGAAAAATCCTTGACTTACATAATCAAAACCGACGGCTTTATTGATGATAACTGTGAGTATATATATATATATATATATATATATATATATATATATATATATATATATATATATATATATATATATATATATATATATATAGTCATACAAGTTAGATAAATTTTTAATTCATGCTCTACGGGCACCCATCGCATTGCCTGCATAAACGAGCCCATATTCCCACACGACTAAGTACACATCATCAACAAATGATGCTACTGGGTCGGTGTTATATGCATTTGTGTGTAGCAGACATACTCGCATGACGACCTAATAATTAATTCTCATCTATCTGCAGTCATTCTGGATTCTTATGAAAGAAATCAAGGTATATAAAATTAATTATAGAGAATTATAAATATACACTAGACAGGACGGAAAGTAGATTCTACTCCAAGATTCTATAGAAGAATGCTCGATACTGGTAGGAATAATTCATATTTTTAATACAAATACAGGTACAAATACAGGTTAGATACTTTTTAATTCTTACTCAACGGAGATTCGAACCCATGTCAGCTAGTAAACGGTACTAATCGCCTTGCTTGCATAAACGAGCTCATATTCCCACATGACTATGCACACATCACCAAAACATGATGTTATATATTACATTAGTAAGTATAAGAATACTGAATAATAAATAAATTTCACATTAGTGAGAGAAAAGTGATTATTTTGAAGCTAAAATTTGTAAAACGCTCTTTGTTGTATTTTTGTGACTTATCACCAAAAGTTTTCAATAATGTCCAAAACTCTTATCAATATTGGCAGAATGAAATTGAACATATTTCCTCTCGAAACGCAAGAACTGTTTATTTTTTGTTTTGTTTTCATTTTCAGGTTATTATCTTAAAATTCACTTCTGTAAATAATTCATGCGCATTAATTGTTTTGAATAATCATGTATCATTGACAATGGTAATGATCATGCATGCTGAACAACTTTATTTAAACTATTTTGACATAGATACAATTATCCAAAACAAAATATCGTTTCTTTATAAAACCTATATATGTATTTGTATGAATGTATATGCGTGCGTCTGCGTGTTCCATTGAACATCATTATAATATATTCGATTTTAATTTTCAGCGTTTGAACAAATGTATCATTTGACGATAGAAAGTGAAGCAAACATTTTATACCAGGAATTGAGACAATACGACAAGAAGGTGAGTATTTTTACGGAAACGGTGAACATTGTATGAAAAGATGAGCATTGTACGGAATAGGTGAGCATTGAACGAAAGGTCAAGATTGCATGAAAAAAGGAAGTGTTATATAAAGAGGTGAGTATTAAACCGAAATTTGAGCATTGTGCGGAAAGATGAGCATTATATGGAAAAGGTGAGCATTGTACGGAACAGGTGAGCATTGTAGAGAACAATTGAGCATTGTATGAAAAGAATGATTATGCTGCAATACATAATGTGCTGTTGGTTTTATTGACTGACTCTTGAATGAAGAACCTGTCTACAATAAAGGTAGAGAAACATAGTAGTATTTTAAAGGGGGAATATCACCCGTATTACTGTAAATGTCGTTTAGGAATTTGTCCATAGTGTCAGTTTCCAGTATCTTAGGTATAACTAATCACGTAACCTGCAAGGAAAGGCGATTTGAATTGGTATGGACGTTTGGTGTACCAGTTTTTGAGTGACGTACTGAGAGTCGTTGTACATCGTCGGTCAGCGTTTTCAGACCAGTCTCATTCGACTGTAATGATGTACTAATAAACCGGTCACATTATTCTCATTGCCTCGGCCATGAATAGTCTCGGCCATGAATAGTCTTTATACGAAAGTGTTCTATCACACACATATACACATCCATCAGTCGATTCACCCATCATTTATTTAAATTACTTCCATATAAAGTTTATACTAATTTATATTTTGAATATGACCAAACAATTAAGCCACCTTCCAAAATAATTTGTGTTGGCTTCTGCTTCATTAAAATCTTAGTAAATCTGTTAATTTCATCAATGTCATGCATTTTAATGAATTCTTGGTAAATAATTGTTCTGTTAATTTCATCAATGTCATGCATTTCAATGAATTCTTGGTAAATAATTGGTCTGTTAATTTCATCAATGTCATGCATTTCAATGAATTCTTGGTAAATAATTGGTTTGTTAATTTCATCAATGTCATGCATTTTAATGAATTCTTGGTAAATAATTGGTTTGTTAATTTCATCACTGTCATGTATTTTAATGAATTCTTGGTAAATAATTGGTTTGTTAATTTCATCACTGTCATGTATTTTAATGAATTCTTGGTAAATAATTGGTCTGTTAATTTCATCACTGTCACAGGTTTCATGAATACTTAGCAAATACTTGATCTGATAATTTCGTCAATGACATTTCATTGTCACATGTTTCATTAATTCTTTGTAAATACTTGATCTGATAATTTCATCGATGACATTTCACTGTCACGGGTTTCATGAATTCTTAGTACATACTAGACTAGATCTCTATTTCATTTCTGTCATAGGTTTAGAACTATTTCCTCTCTTTGACATGATTTTATCAAGACAATATGAATGCCTATTTAATATTTGTTTTGTGTTTTTTATGATTATAATTATGAAGCGGCTGTATGATTTTCAGTCTGACTTCATAACTGGAATTTGGCAAAGAGTTAAGTCCAAACACAGTAAGCTGCTAGCGAGGGGTAACCTTACCATCCGTGTCACATCGAAAGAAGGCGTTTCCATGGAGGGCACTGTAGTTCCAAGACTAACTTGCAGCTGTAAGTAATCGTAAAAGTTTTTTCCAAGCTGTGTTTTTCTTTTACAGTTTGGTTACGTATGGATATAGACCCCTCATTAGAGAAACTTCTTGTGTCCATATCATTGTTTCCCGAAAAATCCATTAGTTTCAAAATTGAGTTTCTATTTTTGGCGGATTTGATTATCGGACTGAAGGATGTATAGTCCTGGACTGTCTTATTTAAACTCCTAAGAGAGTTCTGGGATACGATATTATTTGTAGAAGTTCTGCGATCACAATTAATCTTTGACATTTATTATATCACATGTTGATTTGCTTATTCAAAGATATAACCAATGCTACTTGACCTTTTGGTATATCATCACACGTTTGTCTTGTTATATAAAGTTATAACCCGTGTTATTACATCTTCTGTATACTACATGTTTGATTCTTTAAATTTATAATGCTATTTGACCTTAGGTATATCACAGGTTTGCTTGATTATTTAATCTTATAACTCTTTCTATTTGACCCTCAGATTGTCGTCCCAGGTCTGCATATATAAATTTATAACTCTTGCTGTTTGATCTTCAGTATGTCATCCCAGATATGCTATATATAAATGTATAACTTGTGCTATTTGACCATCAGTATGTCATCCCAGATCTGCTTATATAAATTCGTAACTCGTGCTATTTGACCTTCGGTATGTCATCCCAGATCTGCTTATATAAATGTATAACTCGTGCTATTTGACCTTCGGTATGTCATCCCAGATCTGCTTATATAAATGTATAACTCGTGCTATTTGACCTTCGGTATGTCATCCCAGATCTGCTTATATAAATGTATAACTTATGCTATTTGACCTTCGGTATGTCATTCCAGATCTGCTAGATATAAAGTTATAACTCTTGCTGTTTGACCACCAGTATACCCTCACAGGTCTGTCAGCTTTTATAAAGTTGTAATTCGTGCTACTTGACCCTTGAGTATACCATCACATATTTGTCTGCTTATTTAATATAATAACGTGTACTATTTGACCTCGCGTATATCACAGGTTTATTTGCTTAATTACAGTCCTACTACACACACAGTTGTCATAAAACAATATTTTTATAGGTAGAGCAACAGTTAAAGATAGTCGGCCAAGTTGTCTGCGAGAAGTTATTGATGCTGACTACAATTGGTATTATTGGATTTTTTTCTGGTACAAATTTCAGTGTTTCCTATTATTTCTTAGCCTTTCTGGCAGTGCTATCAAGTTCGGGACTAAGAAACAAGAGAACAGTCACGCCAGGTGGAGGAACAGCAGTGTTTCAGCTAAATGAAGATAGTGGAATTATATATAAGGTATGAACGTTTTCAGGCCTTATTTTAAACTCTTGTTTGTACTGAACACGAGTGAGTCTGTATTATATGTTATATGATATTAGATGGATGGATGGATGATCAAGTAGATCAATTCTTACCTATAAATCAAACCACGTTTTGCGTTTTATGATTTATGTGAACAAAATGCAAATGTCTCATATGCTAGTATTAACACTTCAATATTTATGACAATACGTGGATAGTTCTACTCATCTCAATATACACTATATGGCATATATGTATGTACGCATGCGTTGTTGCACGTAAGGTGTCTCACTACCGAACAACCAAATACTTGCTTAAGTCTGGCTTAAAGTGCATTGTTGCACCTATTTCTAAGGACTTCAATTTTTAGTACTTTACGCTATTCACCACCAGAGACGACAAAACCACTGAACATACATACTTGTTCATATCACAAGCTTCTAAACATATATACCTAAAATGTTCGAAGTATTCCTATGTTAAATAATTATAGAGGGACAACAAAATTAATCCATGCTACCACAAAGTCCGGTGAATACTGTAAAAATAAAGTAACATCTGCTCATAGAAACTATGTATGTATGTATGTATGTATGTATGTATGTATGTATGTATGTATGTATGTATGTCTAACTGACTGACTGACTTTCTTTATTTCCTCTTCAGAAGAGATTTCATTCAATTAATGTTTCGTAAATAAAAAAAGTTATGAACATAGTTTGTGATTAAATTACTTACAGTACACTATATAGCAACAAAAGCAAAGAGAACTTAATATCAAAACACATGCGCGAGAGAACTCGTTGCAAACGAGTTATATACGCACCATAGATTAAGAGAGGAGAAATAATGGAATTGGAATTATTTACAGTCAACTAAAACGATTTAAATTGATTATCATGTTCTCACTCACTTAGAACACATGTGAGTTACTTATTAGATATAAATGAACAGGGTCCATTTCCTTAATTTACTGAATAAGCATACTATGGGATATCATTTTCAAGTTCATTTGCTCTTCTGTAAATTGTGTCTATTCCATCAGCCACCACACACACGAATGTCTGCCATGATTGATCATCCATAGAATCAAAGATGTCCACTCTCTTGCCCAAAAGGATATGAAGTAGGGTGTCATTGTTCTGACATAAAAGCCAGTGGGAGTCTAGGATGTCGATGGCATCTATTATTTTTCCAAACATAGTGTTACGCTCGTCATTTAGGGCGTTGCAGAATAGTAACATATGCTTGGTTCTGTCTATAATCAATCTCTTGCAGAGTTTACAATTATTTTCCTTCTCTATTGTAATGGGACACATAGTTAAATAAGCAATGTTAGCGAAAGTCCAAGTTTTATTAGGAACACATTTACCAAGTTTCCAAACTGCATGTGGTTGAAGATTAGTATGGACACTTGCGTAATATAAAAGTTCAGGTCTCATTTCAAGTTTAGCTCTCCACAATGATTCTTCGCAGCAGTGAACTGCCGTTTCAATATTCCTCCTCCATGCCGATTTCGGGGTAGAATATAGAGTGTTCACGTATAGGTGGAAAAACCCGCCAAGCTGGTATTTCAAAAGAACACGATATATATCTTTAACAAACCCAACGCTCTCGCTCTCATGTATCAAGAAGTCAAGGATTCTTCTGTGGAATATAATTTTCCATACAAATGAACCTTTAGCTCTGCAGATTTTATTGAAGAAGTCAAGTTTGATTTTGTCCACATAACCCTCAATAGTCCACAGTCCAAGACTGCTAATTGTTGTTTCTGTACAAGAGCGCTGATCGAGACCTATAATTCTTCTTGCCGCTTTTTTTTGACATACTTCAAGATTGTATACCTGTGACTGGCTCAAGCTGGACCACAATTCACATCCATATGTCATTTCAGGTAGTACTATTTTTGACCATATTGTAGCACTATTAATTGGATTCATTCCACCCTTTCCAATGCCAATCACAACAATGGAATAAAATACTGACCTTCCTTTATCACAAGCATTTGTTACTGCAGCAGTATTGGAAAGATCTGCAGAGAGTAACCCCAGCGTAGGTTCTAGAAGAAACTATAGGAATCAATTTATCTCGAAGCATGAACATAAATTTCTGTGTGATTTTCTTCTTCGAAAATATGACAATATTGCTTTTGTCAGCATTGTACCGCAGTCTCCACTTCGATTCATAGGCATTGAGGTTACGAAGTAAAACACACATACCATTAAGTGACGAAGATAGCAAGGACTTGTCATCTGCTAGTAAAACACAGGGGATACTCAGAGTGCCAACTTGCATTCCAGATTTTGTAGATTCCAGTAAGGATATTAGGTCATTTATCATGACTAAGAATAGCCATGCCGATAGCGTTCTTCCTTGACCTACTCCTTGATTGGCAGCGTATGGTTTCGAATGATGTCCGTTGAGCAGAACATGAGCCCTAGCTTCTTGAAATGAGTCTCTAATTAATCTCCACAATTTTCCGCTGATTCCGAGATGGAATAGCTTATAGAAGAGGCCATCATGCCACACCGTATTAAAGGCCTTCGCATTGTCCAGGAATGCAGCATACACTTTTGATTGGCCATCCAAATAATGGGCTATTCCTTTTTTTATAATGAAGGCTGCAGTAATGCCACTGCATTCGCTTCGAAATCCTTGTTGTAATGGGTGAGGGAAACCGATTTTATCGGTGTAAAGAATTAGCCTTTTCAGCAATATTTTTTCAAAAACTTTTTGAAATACTGGAACGATTGAGATATCTCTATAGTTATTTATTTCTAGCCTATCTTTTTTCCCGACTTTAAAGATAGGTATAATATTTACAAGTTTGAAGTAATCAGGATACGTTTCCAAGGAAATTATGCTATTGCATACTTTGCACAAAATATAACTAATCGACTGACAGGCAAACATTAAATGCTTTGCACATATCTTGTCATGTCCACATGATTTATTTTTCTTCAGCTCTCTTACAGCATCTTCAATGTCTTTCGGTAGTATGGTTTCACACATATCCTTATCAGCTCCATCATCAATATTTGAATCCACAATATCTTTCATTTTGTTTCTAATTTCAGCTGCAAACGATTCGTTAAAATTAATATCTGATATTTCAGTACTTAACATTTTAAAATGTTGGCGCCATAATATCTTTATAAATATACTTGTTCTTTGTGTCGCGTGACGCCTTCAGTGCTTGCGCGGCACGTGCGTGTTACATATCAATGCGCACGATTATATATATATATATATATATATATATATATATATATATATATATATATATATATATATATATATATATATATATATATATATATATATATATATATATATCTTGACTGGGACAGCCACTAGAGAGAAGCTCTTGGTGTATTTAGCTGTCGGGGTGATATATCCATTTAGTTTGAGCCAAAGAGTTTACTTACTAAAGGGGGATAACCAGATGAGTGAATGAAAATGGAGATATGTGGTACACCATTATGACGTTGGACCGCATGGAAAGAGCCCACGTGTAGGTGCATGAATGTTTGGAGTTTGAGGGTGAACGTGCCGGAAAGCGGACCGAGTCAACATTGGATACGCATATGATGATGTCGTCGTAGTGTTTCATTGTAGTGTTTGCATACATGAATTTAATACTGTAGTGTTTGACTACATGAATTTAATACTGTAGTGTTTGACTACATGAATTTAATACAGTAGTGTTTGACTACATGAATTAACACAGCAGTGTTTGACTACATGAATTTAACACAGTAGTGTTTGACTACATGAGTTTAGTACTGTAGTGTTGGACAACACGAGTTTGGTATAGTAGTCTTTGAGTCCATTTATGTATTTTTTTATATTCATATTATGAACCTTTGTATTTATGTTAATCTCATGTTTCCTGCTCATTAGCGTGAGAATGTAATACATTTGCATTGTCACTCGCATACGTGTTTGTTATTTGTCGAAACCCAGTCCAGTCTCAAAGGGTGTCAGCTCGATTACGTTACAGGATGTATGTATGTATGTATGTATGTATGTATGTATGTATGTATGTATGTATGTATGTATGTATGTATGTGTGTGTGTGTGTGTGTGTGTGTGTGTGTGTGTGTGTGTGTGTGTGTGTGTGTGTAGACGTATTTAACATTGACTATCTAAGCAATTTTAAACCACAAACATAGACAATATAATCTTTATAGCCCTGTGAATGAAAGGAATCTTTTATTTTCTATACATACAGGTATATATGGCCGGTTTGCAAAGCGCTGTAACTTCCTTAGCCCTCCATAAGCTGTCGAAAAGTAAACGAAGGATTAATGCAGTCGTGGATGTCGAAGACAAATTTAGACCTTTTCCTGGCAGCGCTGATGGCGAGGTAAAAACAAATACTTTTTTTTACTACTTTAATTTTTTAAACTACGAAAATGAAAAGGAAACAAAAATATCGGAAAATGGCGCACATTAAATTGTATTGACCTGAACAAATATTAAAAGGAAAGAGGATTTGTTTTCTTCAACATCAAAGTGTCCTCGCATAAAACATTTCATAACTACATCGACTACAAAAAAATAATTTTACTCAATTCTTTGCTGATCAGCCAAGTGGACCCACAGGAAAGAAATATTCAAGAGGTTTTTTCCAACTGAAAATGACAGATACACACAAACCCCGAATTATTCTGTCATTATGTATGTTCACTTGAAATAAAGAAATACACGATCTTCAGTGGTTTGTAAATTGTAAAACCAAAGCGGTAAGCAAGAAACACGTCTTCAATTGTCAGAGCGTTTTATGTTTGAGCTGCGACTTTTGATTGCATACTGTTTCTTGCAAGATTTCGCACTTTTTTGGGAAACAAGTTTTTGGTCTTAATGACACACACATTTAAACGTCCCTGTACGTAATTAAATTTCATGAATACATATTCATTAAGGATACTAATCAATCAGCGCTTCAAAAATTTGAAAGGGTTTCATCATTTAAAGATTGCTATTCTAAATTATATCAGATGGCATATCTACTTTTTCTTATGACACTTTTCATGAAATCAATCATTCACAATTAAAGTTGTCAGGGGCCCCGAGTGGCCGAGTGGTCTAGCATTTCGTTACGGATCACTGCCATCTCACTTCTATCTGCGTGTGTTCGATTCTAAGATTCGGCTAATGTATTTATGTGAGAAAGCTTGCTAGTAGCTTCTCGTGGGTCGGTGGTTCTTTCGGGGGGTTTTCCTGGGTTCTTCCTCCATCAATAACACTGGCCGCCATGTATAGCCTATCGTGTGCTGAAAAATGGCATTAAACCCTACAACAATAACAACATTAAAATTGTCTTAAAGGTCATATTTTTAAGGTAAATGATGTGATGATTTATTTTGGGTTTCGTTTTTACAGCTTTAACGCGTTACTAATTGAGGCATTCCGAATGGATATTACTAAGACAACTGACTTGGATCTCTTTGACTAGAGAACATTCATAGTTAGTGCACGGTTCCATTCCTTCTCGACAAATTATGGTTACGATGTAATTGTTTGATACGTTCCTAATGCCAAATGATCCAGCCTTTGCAGGTTTCACTACTCGGGCTTCTTTTTCAGGCCATGGGGTCGTTTCGCAGAATACATGCAAAGCACACAACCCTCTTGCTGTGTGGAAATCTACATTTTACAGTCTCCACCAGACAAAATCCCCGGGGTGAACTACGAGGCTCTGTAATGGAGGTGCCATATATGGACGGTCTGAACCTTTTAAAGAGTAAGTACTGATGGTTTACACTAAAACTTTGATTTTGAATAACAACGGTATAAAAAGATCTGAACACAATATCAGTATGCATTCACAAAGAATCATTGCCAGGCTGTATTTAGTGAGTTAAAATATTAGCTGTTTATTCCATTCAAGAAATATGCACTTGACAATATAAACTTTTGTCATTTTCTCCTTTTCTCAATTAGTTATAACCCGAAATGTGACATCTTAGATCTTGTAATTTAGTAAATACCCAGATAAATATCACATCTCATCTACTGTTTTATAGGTTGCATGTATCAGCTCCCTTATAGGGTTACAAGTATTAACTCTCTTATAGGGTTACAAGTATTAACTCTCTTATAGAGGCTACAAGTATTAACTCTCTTATAGGGGTACAGGTATTAACTCTCTTATATGGGTTACAAGTATTAACTCTCTCATATGAGTTACAAGTATTAACTCTCTTATAGGATTACAAGTATTAACTCACTTATAGAGGTTACAAGTATCAACTCTATATAGGTTCCAAGTATTAACTCTATATAGGTTGCAAGTATTAATTCTATATAGGTTGCAAGTATTAATTCTATATAGGTTACACGTATTAACTCTATATATGTTACAAGTATTAACTCTATATAGGTTACAAGTATTAATTCTTTTCAAGTTACCAGTATGAACTCTCTCACATGGGTTACAAGTATTAATTCTCTTATAAAGGTTACAATTATTAACTCTCTTATGCCGGTTACGAATATTAACTCTCTTTTATGAATTAAAAGTATAAATTTCTCTAATACGTTTTACAAGTATTAACTCTATATTGGTTCCAAGTATTAACTCTATATAGGTTCCAAGTATTAACTCTCTTATATGAATTACAAGTACTAACTCTCTTATAAAGGTTCCTAGTAGTAACGTTCGTGTATTATTAATAATCAGGTATTAATTATCTTAAATAGGTTACACGTATTAACTATCTTATATAGGTTACAATTATTAAATCTCTTATATGGGTTACAAGTATTGACTCCTCGAACTGATAATACTGATTATATATATATATATATATATATATATATATATATATATATATATATATATAGAGAGAGAGAGAGAGAGAGAGAGAGAGAGAGCGATAACTTCGGGTTCATTGGATCAGTATTTTTCTTCTTAAATATCATCAGTGTTTTCCTCACTAAACCGAAACCACTCTACTCTGAAAAATATAGAAAAAGAAACAGGTCTCAAATTTAAATTCTTCATTAAAAACACCCTTTAAAACTAAAATTAACTTTTAACTTGGAAGTGTATTTAGCTGTTAAATCCATGAAACGTTCATATGCATTCTTCAGAAATAGCCATACGTTCGTTAAAACACACTCGTCACACATTTGGGCAGATTATTTACCATTAGCAGCTGTTGTAGTAATCTAGGATTAAAAAAAATTACCTGGGCTTTAATAACTAGGCATTTAGCCTAGCTTTTAATTATGTGCCCCCAGTAAGCAACAATCTAGAATTCAGCTTCATTGAGACGAATCATTACATACATTCATTTAAATGACTCCGATTCTCATATGTCTTCAGTCGATTTTGAAGATGTTGCAACGGCCCGCTAAGCGTGGTAGGATTGAATTATCCGTACAGGATAACATTACAGTCTCATCAAAGAGTGTGAATCTGTGTACATACCGTTGTTAAAAACACGATGGATTTGTAAATTCACCTTTATAGTTACAAAAATGTAATTATGTTTACATTTTCGATACGTTCAGTAAACTGTAACTTCTCAAAAACGAAAATAAAGTTTGGTTCTAGTGGTTATGGGCTTTAAGACGTTTCACTGCACGTGCCAATTACATATTTTATAAAAATGTACTTTGTAGATTATTGCAAATCTGATTCAACTGAATACAATGGAAATCGACGTAAAAATAAAAATAGAGAAGGAACTGGAGAAGAAAAAAACTTGATATAAAACCTATACAAATATTGCATGCACAGAAATTCCCATGAGACCGTCGTCGGTTCAGAAACATAAGAATTATTAAACATAAATTCGTTTTGAAAACAATTAAAAAAAGAAACATGTCTCTTTGCAGTGCAACCCTTTTTACTCCTGGGCCCTTACCTTGACCCCATTGGGGCAGCTGGAGCAGCATGGCTTCACCTCGACCGGAAATGCAACCTCCACTATTACATTGCTACACCTAGAGAAAGCGAAGAGTTTAGCTCGGTCAAAGTCTCTCTCATTAGCGACTCAGATGTGAGCAGAATTGGGAATGCAAGTGAAATTTTGATAGCAACGTTGTCGAAGGGACGAGTAAGTAAATACTTGTGTCTTTATTTCAAAATATCTCAACTGGCATGTATCAGAACAGTTGTATCACCGTGTAAATTGACTGCGGTCAGGCTAATGAACCTTTCATTAATTTAATTTTTAAAACGTCATTCTTTCTACAAATTATCTACTTTAAACAGTCTGCCCTTACAATTAGTATCCACTCTGCCCATCATAAATGGTATACTATTTGAATATGCTGCTTCCCCGTATTCTTAGATATTTTTGAAGCTCAATACGCACACTCCAGTCTAAAGTATAACAAAATGTTTCCTGTAATATTTTCTCACAATGAATTTGAACAGTTTAATTTTAAAGAAGGTATTTGCAATTCTTCCTCGAAATATATTGATTTAATGCGCACATACTGAATATCTGTCTGCACACTATATATGCGTTCACAATGTATATCTGCATACACACTGTATATCTGCAAACACACTGCATATATGCGTACACACTGTTAATCTGGGTACACACTGTATATCTGCGTACACACTGTATATATGCGTACACACCGTATATATATATATATATATATATATATATATATATATATATATATATATATATATATATATATATATATACGTACACACTGTATATCTGCGTACACACTGTATATATGCGCGCATACTGTATATCTTCGTACACACTATATCTGCGTAGGTATTGTATTTTTGTGTTTGGGTGGTTTACGGTTGAACGGTAGATGCTGGCTTAAAATGTTTAAACTATAATTTTTATTAAGAACAATTGAGTTTATTCCTAAAGAGTAACATGATCTTAAGAATTTAATTTTTTTAACACAAAAAGGACGAGTTGACGGCCCAATATTGACATAGATATATACAGCAAGAGAATATCACTTTTCGAAAGTGTATTTTAACTGTCATTCATCCAAAGGCTTCGTGCAGGCGACGAGTTTTACTGATTGAATACATTCAGTATTTGACCTTTATGAAGCTGACAGTCTTAACTCTCGATATATATTCAAAACACACCTGAGAACCATTACCTATCAAGCTAAGTTCAAAGCACAACCGCCAGCCTTAACTCTCGAGATAAATTAAAAGCACAATCGACAGCCTTTACCTCTCAAGCTAAAATCAAAGCACAACTGACATCCTTGACTCTCAAGATAAATTAAAAGTACAACCGATAGTCTTAACTCTCGATATATATTCAAAGCACAACTGACAACCATTACCTATCAAGCTAAGTTCAAAGCACAACCGACAGCCTTAACTCTCGATATATATTAGAAGCACAACTGACAGCCGTTAACTCTCAAGCTAAACTCAAAGCACAACTGACATTTTTAGCTCTCAAGATAAATTAAAAGTTCAACTAACAGCCTTAACTCTCGAGATATATTCAAATCACAACTGACAGCCTCGACTCTCAAGATAAATTCAAAGTAAAACGGACAGCCTTAACTCTCGAGATATATTCAAAGCATAACTGACAGCCTTAACTCTTGAGATAAATTCAAAGCACAACTGACAGCCTTATCTCTGAAGTTCAATTCACAGTAAACATGATAGTCTTATCTCTCGAGATATATTCAAAGTATAACTGACAGTCTTAACTCTGAAGATAATTTTAAAGTACAAACGACATCTTTAACTCTTGAGATATATTCAAAGCACAACTGACAGCCTTAACTCTCAAGATAAATTCAAAGTAAACTAACAACCTCTATCTACCTCTCAAGCTAAATTCAGCGCACAACTGACAGCCTTACCTCTCAAGCTAAATTCTAAGCACTATTGACAGCTTTACCTCCCAAGCTAAATTCAATGCTTAATTCACATCCTTAATTGTCAATCTAAATTCAAAGTACAATTCACCGCCTAAATAAAAAAAAAGTTGTATTATAAGACAATTCAATAGGGAAATCACTCTTATAAATGTTACACACATCATCTTTGGATTGACATCCTTTATGGCACTGACAACTGCGTCCCAACTCGCAAAACCACGGATAACTATCGTCATCCATCTGTAGCGAAAGTACGAAATCCGTTCTTATTCCCCATCATCCACCACGCTCATGTGAAGCTACAAATCAATAACTTAAGTTCATGGGGGTGGGAGTCCAAAGTAGCTGTTATGGGAATGACGTCATATATATGCGAATGACAGCACTTACGAATTAACTGAGAAGAATTTACTACTTCTTGGGGCCAGCCTATGTCTGTTACCAGCGAGAATTCTTTATTTTCAGGCAAACGGCGTCATAGACTACATCCCAGATACAATATGCCAGAGTTTACATGGCGGAACAGCTCTATTGCAAATCGGACCAGACACGCGTTCGTCGAATATCCTTCAGACAACAGTATGTGCATACCATTTTAGTTTAATTTAATCGAAAGCAGTACTAAAATCTTCACATTAAGATATGTAGGTGCCGTAGAGTAAATTGTCATAGTTTGCACATATTGAAACAGTTAATCTGAATTTAGTATTAGTCTTAAAATCTGTAATGTGGAGTCCGGATGCAAGGAGTCAGCCTCGTACTGAGTTGTCATTGAAGTCAGTTCTGTTTAGATTATATATACGTGTGTGTGTGTGCGTGTGTGTGTGTGTGTGTGCGTGTATATATATATATATATATATATATATATATATATATATATATATATATATATCAGGCCATAAGAGAAACAGGTATTTTCCAAATATATCTTGCAGCATCCATCATGTGGTGGACGTGTAGTTCAGAGAGAAGTGTAAACACCATGGATGGGGAATTTTAGATGGCGAGTTTCTCTAAAAGTCCGTTGAACATAACTCTTGCATTTTCTGACTCAAACAGGCAATGATTGACACCGGATACAATTGCCATTTAAATGGACACTATGTGTACTAAACTGTCTGAAATGACATTACACATTTAATAAAAATTGCTTATATAAGCGAAGGCCTTTCATGCATGGTGTATACTCGATTTCCATGTTACTTGACTTCATGAATCCTGTAAAATACAACGTTCAGGTCCCAGTGAATCGCAAACCAGTGGTATGGATCAATCGAAACACCTCCGGGTTTTCTACTGACATTAGGCCTTAAAAATCACATCTAGAGTGTTTCAGTGTAAAAGACGGAAATCGCTAGAATGTGACGGATAACTAAGTAAATAGCATATGCTTCCCAGGTGGCGCTTCTCTTCTCTCAAAAAGCCACAACAACAAATTGATTTCAGCCTCTTTATTGGCAAAAGTCATGCACCTGTTTTCAACCAGTTTTTTTTTTTTTAAGGGATTCACAACAAACATAGGGAAATATAGACAGTTATAAAGCCTTAAGCTGGTAATTCATGCTCTATTCTTGTTACATTTGTATTCTTTTTGAATGGATTTAACTGAGTTGAGAACTAGAACGAGGCTAATCCCGGAGTCACTTGACCAATGCAAACTGTGATTTTTTGTTTACCTAAGTATTTGTAGAGCAGATTAAAGTCAACATTCAGAAATACAAAAGGATAGAAAGACAGAAGAGATATGTTGTTTGATTGATTATAATTTCATCAGTTATTGTTTCGATCATCAACAATTTCGGGACAATATATTTTGATATACACAGAGAGACTGAAAATCACCCCATAATGGATTAGTCCTATAGTTCTTCGCATGTTGCCACGTTAACACCTGAAAAGTAAGAGATTGAAGAGACTAAATTCAACATTTACGTTCTAGGTCAGACTATCAAATTCTTGTTGGAAGAAAGACGGTGATCCACAGGACGGTGACTACCAACACGAACGTAACGTTGAAAATGCACACCATTGCTATTACGAGTCCAAGACGTACGACGATGGCGCCACATGGCGCCCACTTGATGAATTATGTAATACATGTGTTTGTGTGGTATGTATTTCATTTAGTTTCTTTTGTTATTTAAAATAATGGAATTAACATGACTGCTTATCTTGAAACAGACATCAAAATCTGCTGGAAATTGAATACCAATTCATAGGATAATTTTGATTTACAAGCATCACGTGAATCCCTCTCTGTAATATAAAATATAGTCGTATAGAGAAGAAAGAAACGGCATTTGATTCATTATATTGAAGAAACCACCATTCTCCTTACAGTGATGGGTTTCAAGCTTAATGCTAACGTTTCAATCAACTCCAAATTTTGAAATCATGAAATCATCTTTGCTGCTCTGTGTCAGGGTCTTGACAGCTTTGATAAGCCTATATTGCGTTTTATCACGTGACTATTATGTTATTTAGGTTACCATGCCCAAATTAAAATAATTCATACATGAAACGGTTTATTATAGTACCTCATACGTGTAACAGTATCAATAATTGGCGAGGGCAAAACACCATGTCTCCTCACGCGAACCGGATTTACGTGATCTTGTCTTCCTCGCGTGTTTCCCTTATCTGATGTTATTAGATATACATATTTTATTGCCCATGTTTGGAGGAGATATGAAGATTTGTTCCAATCACGACAAGTTATAACTTGTCTTTAGTGAACACATTTTCTTATCTTTCCATAACAATGGAAATAAATGTCTGAAAACACTCCATATCGTCACAAACAAGATCATGGCGTCGAGAAAGACAAAGGCGTAACGTCGAGACATCCGAATGCATTTTAAAGTTGTTTTTTTTTTGTATAGAAGTCAGCATATTAAAAATCTTTTGGCGCTTTTAAATAAAATATCAATTACTAGACTTAATGCATGATTTTCATCAGCTAAGTTTAGTTTTTTTTATGGTTTAACGCCATTTTTCAGCACAATATAGGCTATACATGGCGGCCAGTATTATTGGTGGAGGAAGAACCCGGACAAAGCCCGGAAAGAACCACCGACCCACGAGAAGCTACTGGCAAGCTTTCTCACATAACTACATTAGCCGAATCTTAGACTCGAACCCACGCAGACAGAGGTGAGATGGCAGTGGTCCATAACGGGTCCCCCATCAGCTATGTAAAGTAAGAACACTATGTATTCATGAAAACTTTATGGTTTACGTGCATTAATACATATAAACGATGAAAACTGTATGGTTTACGTGCATTAATACATATAAACGATGAAAACTGTATGGTTTACGTGCATTAATACATATAAACGATGAAAACTGTATGGTTTACGTGCATTAATACATATAAACGATGAAAACTGTATGGTTTACGTGCATTAATACATATAAACGATGAAAACTGTATGGTTTACGTGCATTAATACATATAAACGATGAAAACTGTATGGTTTACGTGCATTAATACATATAAACGATGAAAACTGTATGGTTTACGTGCATTAATACATAAAACGATAATATTTCCAAATAAAATATTAATACATATAAACGATAATATTTCCAAATACCTAATCAGTTTCCCGCAATCTGAAACAAATTGACCCCTTGTTCATAGAATCATTGCACGCATACAGTCTGTATTGGAAATGGGGGGGGGGTTAATTTAAAACAAATGTAATCCATGGTGGATATTTACAAAAATGATTACAGCGTTCAAAGATTTCCCATTTTGTAAAAATAATTGTCATTTTCTTGCAGCATTTTCTTTTCTCATAAAGAAAATATCGTTTGCTTGTGGCATTTACTGGAATGAAACATTTTTTAGGAAACAGGAAAAGCAAAATTCATCTGCATACAGCTACAAACTCGAAATAGAAGCCAGCAGATGATTTTGTCGATGTTGATGTTTTAGGGTTTAACGCCATTTTTCAGCACACGATAGGCTATACATGGTGTCCAGTATTATTGTTTGAGGAAGAACCCGGGAAAAACCCAGAAAGAACCACCGACCCACAAGAAGCTACTGGCAAGCGTTCTCACATAACTACATTAGCCGAATTTTAGACTAGAACCCATGCAGACAGAGGTGAGACGGCAGAGATCCGTAACGGAATGTGCCTTAGACCACTCGGCCACTCGGGGCCCCAGATTTTGTTTAACCTATACATATAAGTAGAATCGTTACCAGTCTACAGTGTCTCTTTTTATACTTAAATTACATCTGTTTTTTAAAAATGGACATACAGACATCTCGAAACAATATATTTGGAATCTTTCTTTCATATAGCTTCACTATGTCATTTGATCTTAATATGGTTTTTTTTTTTCCTTCAAGTGCTCCGGATTACAAAGATACTGTTAATAAAAAATAAAAAAGAAGTAAAATAAAATTGCATCTTGAATGACATTTAAGTGAATACACTAATAACCATCAACGGAAAGAATGTACATACTTTTGTGTGTTTAAATGCTGATGAAAGTAGAAAATTGACACGATCATCTATGTTTGGAGATCGATGATGACTAATGGTCTACTTTCACTTATTTATTGATATCTATTTTTTTATTATCTCGGGTTTATTCAGATGATGCAAAAAAGCGAGACACTTTCTGTCTTTTTCCATCCTGAAGTCATTCTTGTTTAATTGTGCTGACATTCAAAAAGTTGAGGTCCAAAGAGTTCAGGATGTTTGTAAACACCAAATAATTAAATAAACACAAATGTGAAAATTAATATTTTTTCTGCCGTGAGCGATTTGTGCTTAATCTCTCTAAAATATTTTTTAAACTCTCCAAATCCGAACAAGTGATAAACTGTTTTTCTTTACAAATAAATGATGGCTCTAATGACCAGAACATATAATCATGTCATCTACATGTACATATAAAAATACTGGCAAGATTAATATTTATGCGATGTTGCGAATATCGTCTCAGAACAGACAGACAGACAGACTTGCAGAAGTAGGTAGATATAAATTTACTGGAACAAATCAACATGCCCTCACGTGACGTAGGGCTAGTAAAATGACGTGACATAGGGCTAGTAAAATGACGTGACGTAGGGCTAGTAAAATTAGTTCGACTTGTTTATGTTCGTATGTGCCTGCATAGATCATACTTGATTGCTATTTAGCTAGTTTGGCAACGTTCATCAGTGCAGAGCATCCGCGTTTTGAAAACAAAAATAGTGTCGAAAATATAAGTAATATAGTAAACTTTTAGAACTTGTTGACCATTATGAATACAACAGATAGGAAGATAAAACAATTCATTGTTTGTATGGAGTGTACGGTACACGACTTACGATGTAATTTAATTCCAAAGTTTGACGCACCAATGAACAGGGAGGGATGGTAAAGCATGAATGAATGGTGATTTTGCGTTCAGTTTTTGATCTTACAATGTAAATAACTGACGCAAAAGTGAAATAAAACCAAACTAAAACTGTATTCGTAATATTGCAATGAATATCTTTAAAGCTTTGACACAAAAGATAAAACATCACATTTACCATTTCATTAATAATGGTGGACTCGTCATTGGTTCGTCATTGAAAGCGATAGCATGAGGATCTTCAATTACATTTATGTATTTTGAGGAAATACAAGTCGATAATATCGTGACGTGGAGATAAGTGAAAAAGCTTTAGCCATTTCATTCAAAAAGTTATTTCAATTATGCATATTCACAAATCTTACCATGTTTTAATTTTCAAAAATGGGGACACTCTGGAGAATCGGTGTAACTATCTAAGTCTGAATGGAGACCGAAACAGAAGACATGTCTGGCAAAAAGAGGACGTCTGGACATTCTAATATTTATCGGCTTCTAGCTATGCAACACACACACAATCTCTCTCTCTCTCTCTCTCTCTCTCTCTCTCTCTCTCTCTCTCTCTCTCTCTCTCTCTACACGAGAATACACAATAAATGTACAAGTGTTAAATTAAGTGGCCTCATATGTAAAAAAAAGTCATTTTAAGTTTGTCCTGAAGCATGTATGAAAATGTACGATTATTGTATGTGTATATGTGTAGAGGTGTGTGTGTCTGTGTGTGTCTGTGTGTGTGTGTGTGTGTGTGTGTGTGAGAGAGAGAGAGAGAGAGAGAGAGAGAGAGAGAGAGAGAGAGAGAGATGGGAGTGAGTGAGATATAATCTGACATTGCAGAGTCGCAAAGTAAACAAAAATAGGTATACTTACCTTTACAACATTTATATTTACATGTATAAGTTTATTTATCAGTTGCACTAGATATTGCGCTTTGAAGCCGTTAAAAGTTAAAACATACATACATACATACATACATACATACATACATACATACATACATACATACATACATACATACATATGCTATCCAATCTGTGTTTTACTTGTCTATCATATCACAGGTATGGATACTGAATTTCGTCGAAATACACCGTTTTCGTGCCTACCCCTAGCTTTAGTTTGAATTGACCGATTGTTACACTCCAACGTTTCGATCACCGTCAAGGCTCGTTTCCAATGTTTTAAAGGGTAGGTCAGTAATGTCCTGGCTATTTAAATGTACAAACAAAGGTTTCAAAAACGTGAAATTGCTCGAGCATGTCCAGTCGTACCCTCACAGTATCTTGTTATTAATCGCAGCTACACAGCTGCTTTACCGCTCCGGTGGTCTAGTGGTTAGAGCGTCCGCCGCGGAAGTGAGAGGTCGTGGGTTCAATCAAAGAGTACTAACAGCTGCCTCGCTTGACGCTCAGCATTAAGAGGTTAGTGTTTGGACTGGTCGGCCATGTGTCACGATATTGTGACTGGTTGGGACATCATGCTACATGTCTGTGGCATGATGCCCCAGTGCTAGACATCACTATAAACTACCATACTGCACACATCGTAGCTATATGACTGAAACATTGCTAAAGCTACGTTAAAAATCCTAATCAAAACAAAAAATGCACAGCTGCTTTCACATAAGCTCGGTTGCTGAAGTTGAGGAAAGAGTTATTTAAGAAATTATTCATCGCTGGAAGTGCCTTTAAAACACAAGGAATTAATAACTACAAGGGTAAAACCCAACAGAGCCGAACAATCACAAACCATGTAACATCCTTTTGTAGCCACGCTATGCAGTCTATACATTTGGCGGTTTAGACCTAAACTCAACAAAAATGTTTCAAAATATTAATTTAATGAGAAGAATGTAATCAGTGGCGTATCATAAATGATTGTAATAGTTATGTGTAACTATATTTCATCAGCGGGGAAAGATCAACTGCCATCCGGTCATCTGTCCAGAGATCAAATGTTCCAACCCAGTCAAAGCCATCACGGAATGCTGCCCAAGATGTCCTGGTATGAATAATCTCTAGCTTTATTTAATTTTAACACACACACACACACACAAACACACACACACACACACACACACACACACACACACACACACACACACACACACACACATATATATATATATATATATATATATATATATATATATATATATATATATATATATATATATATATATATATATATACGTACGTACGTACGTGTATGTGTGTGTGTGTGTGTGTATTACGACTCTATGGTCTTAATCTAAGTAACAGAAAAGAGTGAGAACTGTAAAATTCAACAGATAGTTTTTTCCCTAAACAAAAAACAAATTGATTGTAAGAAAGAAAGAAACTTACGATATTGCGAATTAAATCCCAAATATTTCCAAAATTACAGACACGAGTCCTAACGATTAAGGTTCTAAATAAATTTTGGTATATACCCCAATTAAATTCAGTTCTGGAAGTGTTGATGCGCCTGTGGTGATCCCTGTATTGGTGATATGCCAACAGTCTTTTATTGTATCGCAATAATAGAATCCAAGGATATATACTTTTTCAAAGTTCACTATAAATATATTCTATTTCCAAAAATATAATTTTAGATGAGCACTTTGTATTTCCAGTAAGTAAACAAATCTGAAGAAAATGTATTCCAGCCCAACTGAACTACTGGGCACAACACTACTACAACTGAATCTGCTCAGACCTTAAAGCACGCATGAATAATTTCTGGAATAGCAAGATTATAATGTCTTCTACCTGACCTGATGTCACAATTATCATTTTCTTGATAAAACTGTTACCAAATGAAACATAACCTTACATATATGTCCTAATGTCTACCAAATATACTATTGCTTACAATAAAAGGATAATATGTGGTAAAAATAATGTTCTTGACTTATGCCAAGATAATTATTATAATGGATAATGGATAATCATCGATTAGTGGTCCATTTTATATCTTTATATTATCTCTTATCCAACGCGTTAGCACATATTTTACGAAAAGAAATGCCGTACCCTCTTAATTCACTAATGTGAGATTGCCAGGTGTATGGACACTGTTGTGTGGATTTTATTCATCAACGAAATCTTGGAGCTTTATTATGACATTTAATGAATTATTTTTGCAACCTAATTCGATGCAGTATTTTTTCAGAATGTAGATTCAAAATTGTAACTTATAAAATATGTAAATTTTCATAATTATCACGTTTCTTACTTTCACATCGGTGGTAATACAAACTATATGAATTTCCACAAGGCAAATTCGAAAGCAAAAGTAGCAAGAAAAAACAGCGTTGAAATCGGTCTTGTATTCATTATTTCTGCTATTTTAGAAAACCAAACATGATCAAATCAGAATGTGAAGATGATCATAAAATTTATCTACATATATGAGCTTTAAGTTTTCTTTCGCCTTTTGCTTTGCAGACGAAAACACGACAGAACTAAAAAACAACAAATCTTGTTATTTCCATGGAGACAAAAGATGGCATTCATACGGTACAACATGGCATCCATATGTACCACCTTTTGGATACATTCCGTGTGCTGTCTGCAAATGTTTGGTAACTACTAGATTATGATAATTAATTTTAGGAAACATTTAATTTGCTAGTTGTCGGTGTTTGGTACATCTCAGCATATGCTAATTGATGTTGGGGAACGTTTAATGTGATATTTCTCAATGTTTGGTTTATGTATGTATATGATAATTGGTATAGGGAAACATTTAATCTACTACTGTGAAAGGCTGGTATATTTATGTATATACTAATTAATACTGGGAAACATTTAATGTTAATGTTGGGTACATTTTTTGCATATGCTAATTAATATTGGGAAATATTTACTGTACTATCATTCAATGCTGGGTAAATTTATACATATGGTAATTGACATTTGTCAATGTTTGGTACATTTAAGCATATGCTAATTGATATTTGTCAATGTTTGGTAAATTTATGTATATGCTGATTGATATTTGTCAATGTTTGGTACATTATTGCATATGGTAATTGACATTTGTCAATGTTTGGTACATTATTGCATATGGTAATTGACATTTGTCAATGTTTGGTACATTATTGCATATGGTATATGACATTTGTCAATGTTTGGTAAATTTATGCATATGGTAATTGACATTTGTCAATGTTTGGTAAATTTATGCATATGGTAATTGACATTTGTCAATGTTTGGTACATTTATGCATATGGTAATTGACATTTGTCAATGTTTGGTACATTTATGCATATGGTAATTGACATTTGTCAATGTTTGGTACATTTATGCATATGGTAATTGACATTTGTCAATGTTTGGTACATTTATGCATATGGTAATTGACATTTGTCGATGTCTGGTACATTTATGCATATGGTAATTGACATTTGTCGATGTCTGGTGCATGCATATGATATTTTATGTTTGCTATATTTATTTTCAAAATCTCACTAGCTGATGATTTTATGGCATTTGCAAGTCAGATTTAATCCATACCCTTTTAAAACCAGATTGTAAACTTACAAAAATACTTTTTGGTCTCTTTTATGGCTAGTGAGTTTTATGCAACTTACACGCATGTAGATTTATGTAACTCAATTTGACTATGTCTAATAAAAATTGAAGAAACCCTTAATGGTTACACGTCTTTTATTTGATGGCTAGCATTCGATACACAATTTGTTTCTTTTTACAACCAGGCATTTAATTCGGGCACGTGGTTTTGCATTTACATCGTGTGCTAATTATACTGAATTAACTATCCGCATACTGAATGCTTCAACAACACTGATTTACAACAACATAAACATTCTTGAGTTTTAAATTAAATTTCACGAGATTATATTGTTCAAACGTCTTGATTCTGTTTTATTTAGAAATTAACTTTTGTGTAAAATATAAAAGTGTGGCGTGCAATCATGGTAAAAATGGATGTGTAACGATGTAACATATAGTCGATTTAAGACGCGAGGGAGCTGCGGTGGCTTACTGGTAAAGTCGTTTGTGTTGTGATCGTTAGGGTGCGGGTTCAATTCCCGCCCTCAGATCAGCCTGGAATGGCTACTGTGGTGTGTCCTTGGGCAGAACACGGACAGAAATTGCCTTCGTACAATTTAACCTTCTCCATGCTATTTTGCTTTAAGGTCATTAAAACACATATGATGTCCAATGAGTATAGCATAAACTATCTATTAAAATTATTTTAACTGATGGGATCAACTAGACACCATCACTGTAATTACAAATAGATAACATATTTAATTAGCTGCTACTTACACAAGCAATTTGTTAGTTACAAACGCTTCATAAAAAATGACAACGTCAAAACCGTTGTCATTTTTGTTAAGGATGAGTTATCCCAACTTTACAATTGCATATGGCTAATTCATTTAACAGTCTTGGTCGTTGGACAAATAATATAATACAATTTCTGACCATATTTAAAAAAAAAAAAAAACTTGATTGTTTTTGTGATAGCTGATAACTACCTATGTTTGTTCGTACGTACAACATTGTAATCGATATACTTTAATCAGTCAGAATTATTTATAATATATAGTTTTATGATATATAGTTTTATAGTTGTATAATATATAGTTTTATAATATATAGTTTATAATATATAGTTTTATAATATATAGTTTTATAATATATAGTTTTATAATATATAGTTTTAGAATATATAGTTTTATAATATATAGTTTATAATGAATAGTTTTATAATATATAGTTTATAATATATAGTTTTATAATATATAGTTTTATAGTTGTATAATATATAGTTTTATAATATATAGTTTATAATGAATAGTTTTATAATATATAATTTATAATATATAGTTTATAATATATAGTTTTATAATATATAGTTTATAATATATAGTTTATAATATATAGTTTTATAATATATAGTTTTATAATATATAGTTTTATAGTTGTATAATATATAGTTTTATAATATATAGTTTATAATGAATAGTTTTATAATATATAGTTTTATAATGAATAGTTTTATAATATATAGTTTTATAATATATAGTTTATAATATATAGTTTATAATATATAGTTTTATAATATATAGTTGTATAATATATAGTTTTATAATATATAGTTTATAATATGTAGTTTTATAATATATAGTTTATAATGTGCTAATTGTAAATTTAATGGGCAGAATACATTATATAATGACCAAGAAAGACGCATACAGCTTAAGGGAAATTTTCGAGCGAAAATATAATACCACTTAATCTGAATCTGGTCTACTGTCTGTAAGCAATTACACAGATAAGTGTTATTATATTTCTTGCATGAACCAACATTTGTTATTTTTTGTTATCTTTTTCAAAATTGGCAACATGTATTTTCCCTGTGCACTCGGAACCAGTGTACTTCTGGAACAGTCATATTTGACTTTGTACTGGTGCACAGATTGCATCAAAGGAAGACAGGTTTCATTTGCCTCATTATTCTTCTCTTTTACTATCCAACATTTTTTTAAAATACTAAATATCTCTTCAATTAAAAGCTGATGTCTTAATTATGTGATGCAACAATCCCTTCATATTTGAAATAATACCCTCTGCAAACAAAACGAATGTTAACAGAACATTGGCTACCTACTCAACTAATCATGGTACCAAGACACGTGACTCTTAATATGATGTTGTTTTTTTGTTTGCGTAAGAGATGTATAAGTAGTACCAGGCTTGGATGCGCTAAGCCCGCATGAAGATGTTTTGCCTAAAATGCACAAAACATTATCACATGTATCATTGTAGATGTTAGTTCCAGGAGTATAGGAAGAATTGCCTTTCGATAGAATTGAAAATGACTTTTTTAGATAATTGACACAAAACGGTTTACAGAGAGAGAGAGAGAGAGAGAGAGAGAGAGAGAGAGAGAGAGAGAGAGAGAGAGAGAGAGAGAGAGAGAGAGAGAGAGAGAGAGATACAAAATACGAAGAGAAGGGGTTCAAAATAGTTTATGTAGAGAGGTGGGTACAAATCTGTTTACGTAGAGAGAGGTTATAAACTCATTAATGATTGTAATATGTTTGCATTTTCTTATGAGAAACAAATCATGGGACTGAAAAGTGACAATGAATTTCATTTTTTTTAAATATTTGTTCCTTCTTCTACTTCTCGGGCAAAATTAAAATTTATTATAGATATGACGTTTTGACACACAGAATTTCGTATTGTTTTGTTTTTGTTTACTAACTTATCTACTCTGTTTACCCATTAGGAAGGCTCATTACAGGAGGTCAACTGCACAAGAATCTCCTGTCCAGAACTGACGTGTTCGTTGCAGGAAGCGATACGAATAAACGCTAACGACTGCTGTCAGATTTGTCCTAGTAAGTTTAGAAAAAAGACGTTATACATTAGAAAAGTATTTGAATGAAATTGCCATCTGAATCTGATTAAATCGATATTAGAAACTGAGATAGATGAGCCAATTTGTTTTAGGTAAATTCCAAGCACCTGTTAAAAGTACTAGTAACTGCCATCTTATCTTTTCCATCTTGGGGAAGGACATTTCTTATACGTCTCTTACATGACAATTCAAAAAGTATAATATACACTGCTTGTATTCATCTCTTCTGTTTTTGTTTCTTTTCATTTCATCTATAATAAATCTTTCTCTTTTTGTGCAAATATTACAATGGGTTAATCTATATCTACGAAAGAATAATCAAACTTTTAATAACATACCGAGAAAGAGGAGTCGGATGTTCAACTGTTAGCGAATACATATTTTTACTGTGGGAACAAGACTTTTATGCCTTTTACATTAACACCGGAATATAACCCAATACAACTATGATTCGAAAAATTGGACAACTTGGTTTTGAAACTGTGCCGCTTGACATGGCCATTACAATTTACGAAACACATTCTCCTTTTTAAAAAATAAGGCACCTGGCGAAGACTCAGATAAGCACGAATAATAGCCATTACTGTAATTTCTTGCGTAATTGGTTTCGTCTAAGGAAATGCACAAACATTTTTTGTTTCAAACCCCCACAAACTGCCTCTCATTAAGTACACACCTGTACATTTATTAGGCTTTTGAATATAACTAATTTAGCATCGTCAGTGATTAGTTATATTGTGTAATCGTTACTCAGAGTTAATTAAGCTTTTTAGTTATATTTTAAACATTCTACATCAACACTTCTATCTGTTTTGTTATCTCTTCATTGCCACTATTGGTGTTTTTCCCTGTTCGGATTAATTCGGATGCATACTGAGATTTTAATAACTATAATGAGTTTTAAGGAACATATATTTTTTTATATTAATTTTCTACTAATTGGAGTTGCTTTTTTATCTCATATATTGTAATATCCAAACAAGTAATTCTACTCTATTTCAAGTATATTAGAGAAATATGTTTTCCATCAGGGGAGTGCGTCCGTTACAATAAAGGTTTCTCGATCTGAGTTGTTGATTTGTATAGCTATTTTTTTTTCATTTCAACTCATTTTCCTAAGAGTTCTATTTCATTTAGTTCCCCTATATTTTTTATTTTTGTATCCGTTGACGATGAAATGAAACATCTCAGAGTTGATCTCAACGTTATCCAGCCCGTCACAAAGCTTCTTATTGTTGATTTCAATGTTATCCGAACCGTCTCAGTGGAGATATCAACCGGAGGCTGACATCAAGGTGTACGGAAAAATCGTTATTCACAGTGATTGCTTTGCTTACCAAACTCACGTCGCTTAGCAAAGAACTATGTTGCTTAGTAACAATGTTTTGTGTTACTGTTCAACCTGTTTTAGAACAGTGTTGCTAATTAACGTTTCATTTAGACCTTTGTAAACAATTCCTATAACTACGGTGCTAAATCATGTGAGTGTTAGTTAAAAAGGAAACTCAATCATGTAGATGTTGCCGATACACATAATCCTTCTGTTGATGTTGTTTTGTTTTAGGGTTTAACGCCATTTTTCAGCACACGATAGGCTACACATGGCGGCCAGTATTATTGGTGGAGGAAGAACCCGGGGAAACCCCCAGAAAGAACCACCGACCCACGAGAAGCTACTGGCAAGCTTTCTCACATAACTACATTAGCCGAATCTTAGACTCGAACACGCGCAGAGGTGAGACCGCAGTGAACCGTAACGGTAAGCGCTTTAGACCACTCGACCACTCGGGCTCCACCTGCTGTTGAAATATCTTCACGAGGTGAATTTGTTTCCATATTTGTCAATAACTATTCAAAAACGTTGTATACAAATTTGGATATTGTAGAGTTTAATTTCTTTCATTAAATAGTTTTTTCTGTAACTTCGCACGGACGTTTTCATTTTACCTTTCCACATATCTCACTTTTTTTTAAAAAGAATTGTGTAATACATTTGTCAGGTAAAGGTTCATTCGCTATTAGGTATTTGAATCATATTCTTGAAAAATGTTTCAACGTCTGTTGTTGATGGTGACCAATTGTAAATCTCAATAGCTTTTTCAAACCATAGCATATTCAGGCTATATTGAGAGCAGAACATAACGGTACGTGGCATATTTATTGATGCTGATTTTATTTCAGTTAATGTGTTGCATTTTATTGCCAGCAATATTAGCCAAATGGATGTACAAGTTACATCGAGATCGTCACTGAAAAAGAATATCGATTCAGTCATCTGTTAATATGATAAAACCAATACAAATCCCGGAGTATATAACTATTCCAGTAATAGACACAGACGAGACAGAACAAATGTAGGTGCGTACTACGACAAAATTCAAAATGGAGAATTCTTTTTTTTTTCTTGATTGTTCGAGAGGAAAGATAGAAAATCTGCCAAATAAATGATGTGGAAGTTGTAAATGAAAATTAGAATTCATGAGACGTGATGGTGTAATGTATTGAAAAAAATATATTGAATGCGTTAAATATATGTTAACAAAGAACATAGCCGAACGACAATTCTCTTTACGAGAACGAAAAGGATAGAAATTGTAAAACATCAAGTGTTTATTCATCAAACAAAATTGGGAAGCTATTTCAGAGAAAATATCAGAACAAATCAATAAGTTCAAAGAAACGATTGTATCTGTAACATCAGTTATTACAGTTATTGTGATGAAAGAAAAGTTTGTTCTGTTGATAGCAAATTTGATTAAAACATATTTGTCCTGCTCCAACACTGCATTATCCCCTCAAAGACACATGCCGTCAGAATGGCATTTTTCACAAAATCAAAAGCTGGCTGGTTATGTGTGTTATTCAAAGGAGCAGTAGCATTACCAGGTATAGCGAGTGATGGACAACAAGTTTATATCCTCGCTGAACACATTTTCGGGCATTGGGTTTAGTTGGCTTATTCCTGCCAATCATGGTCAAAGGTGTAAATCTAGCACATGACACAGTTATACGTTCATCGATTAGAAGGTCGTAGTCGAGGTATTCAAAAAACAGAAGAAGAAAAACACATACAAGCTTCTATAACAATTCGAAACGGCTGTTTGAATATTTTGTGGTCTCATTTGTTCATGCTCCTCAGTCAATATCGTTCATTAGAGTTGGATTCGTCGGCCCAGAGACAACCTGTATATATTTGACTCGAGAAAATCTAACAGATTTAGCAGAAGTAGCAGTAGTACCATTTTCTTCATAGTCTTTCTCTCCATAATGTTTGCTTAGTTTTGTAAACATTTACGGCATACTCTGCCACATATTTTTTAATCATGTTTAGGAATTCCGGTTTTTGTTACTCCGGGTCTGATATTAGGATTTAAACCCGGTTTAGGCAAATTACTGGATTTCTGTAAGTTCTTTTAGTATCTGAAAATAATATATATTCGATTAGGATGTTATTCAGCAATACACAGATTACGTGGCCTCTAATAGCACAGTCTAATTTCGATTTTTTTTTGCGAAACTGTTCCATACAATTTGTGTTTGTTTCTTAACTTGTCAGAAATTTAGTAACTCCATTAGCTTTTCCACCGTATCTGACACTGTTGAAACAGGCTGTGTAATAATATATGGTCTGTTTTGAACATGTGCACCCAGATGCAGATTGTGTATGGTCTGGTACTTTGGTTTGCCTTGAAATACACAAGACAATTGATATCCTGAAGAAAAGTATTTTCCATCCCGTTGTGTCTTCTTTGTCAGCCCTTGAATTGTCAGCTCACTCTTTTCAAATTAATACTCGAGAGTACGAGATCCATATTTATAGTTGCTTTTTTGTAAGCGACTGTCATGATTAAATCTTCGTACATTTTTGTAAGCGACTGTCATGATTAAATCTTCGTACATTTTTGTAAGCGACTGTCATGATTAACTTCGTACATTTTTGTAAGCGACTGTCATGATTAAATCTTCGTACATAGCTTATGTTCTTCGAACGCACTATCGATCAAATTTTTGTATATTTAATTTGTTTCTTTCTTGCTATATTTTAGTAATGATTTAGCGGGATTTAAAATTTTTTGATCAAATTAAAATTTTTAAATATATGGTGTTGCTTTCTTATTTCAATACATCGTCATCTGATAAATATATTTGCTTTCAGGCAGACGTTTTCGCAGCAGAAAATGAACATGAAATTTCGAACTGTTTTGACTAACTCCTCTATGTCTTGTGTATCAAATATATTAAGAAATATCAGAAACAAATATTGCCAATATATATAATACATATAAAACGAATTGCAAAGTAGGTCAATATGCTTTTTAATAATATCTTTGCGAAATCATTTTTCTCTCACATGTTTTATAAATTGTCCTTGGAAAGAAGAATGCGTAAATGACCGATTTACTTTTCACAAGTAATGAGTCTAATAGAATCATGTATTACCCATACGTTCTTATTTCAGATTTACCCACAACAACAGAAATCAGTCTTTTGACCCAACAAGATAAGAACATGGATGGAGGTAATACTATTTGTGTATTAGTGATCATAGATGTTGTGTATTAGTGATCATAGATGATTGGAAATAAGAACCTAAATTAGTGTGCAAGCAGGAGAATGAATCAGCTAAAAATATGTTAGAAATAAAGTTCTGCAATTTTATATATGTACAGTCTAGTATTTTAACGAGATTGGTACCTATCTCTTTCGGAAATTTTAAATCACAACATTAACTATTACGGAATTAATCACAACATTAACTATTACGGAATTAATCACAATATTAATTATTACGGAATTAATCAATCATAACTGATATAACGTTCATGTTGAAACAATAACGCTTTGATTTGTAAGAAAAGCTTAAATTTATAAATATAGATGATTAGTTAATTGCGCTTCTCCAAAAACATAGTTGCAATTTTAATTTTTAATTTTAACCTTGATGTTAAGAAATGGCATATAAATGTATCGAGGATCCTATGCTCTAAACGATTTGCATAGTCTTCCAAAGCCGTGATATATATATATATATATATATATATATATATATATATATATATATATATATATATATATATATATATATATACATACATACATGCATACTTACATACATAAATGCATCCATACATGCATACATGCATACATGCATACATACATAAATGCATCCATGCATCCATACATACATACATACATACATACATACATACATACATACATACATACATACATATATAGGACGACTGTCTGTAAATACGGGGTTAGCATACGTTCTTGGTTTTTCATTGTTGTGTTTCTTGTGTACTCCCCTGTCTTTGTCTTCCTATGTCTTTCGTTAAACTCGAAATATATTTCACATGATAGATTTAAAGGGATATCTCCACAATTGTGGTCTTCATCCACTCCCTCTACAACCTACCCCAAAGTGTTAAACCGTATAGCACTTAATAAAGATAATTGTTTATTATGGCTTAGAGCGAGGACTCAAACAGGTTATTCATGTGATTAACACAGATTGGCTTTAGCAGTTTCGGTTATTAATAAACTTTCCCTTATGATTATTACCAGATAGGCGTGGATGTTTGTGTATGTGTGCGTGTGTGCGTGCGTGCGTGCGTGTGTGAAAGTTGTTGAGACCTTACATTGCTTGTACAATTTATTGGTATGTTGTTATGTTTATAAAACAACTCCGTCAGGCACAGCAAAAGACCTTAAGGGTTTTCTCCCTTAAATCTTGTTTATAGCGCTTCGTCCTAATGAAAAATCAAACGATGAGCTTGCTACCACGAAATATATATATATATATATATATATATATATATATATATATATATATATATATATATATATATATATATATACATCAACATTCACCGATACGTACCATGGTTTGCCACAATGATATTAGGCATCATAAATTTAATATCCTGAAGCAGGGTTCTGACACTTTATTTTAAATTTCCGTCTATCACTATTTGGAAAAATATTATTGCAAAAACCAACATTGAAATATCCATTATATTTTGTTTTTAGAAATATTTTTTTTAAAAATAAATAAATTTGCTCAAAAGAAAAATCGCAGCCCCGCAACTCCACCCCCACCCATTCCTTCGAGAAATGGTCAGTACTTTAGAGAGAGCGAATTCGGAATGTGTATTTTATCTTGCATATGTTTTATTCTACAAGCTGTAACTAGAGTGGACTGATTAAACGTACACTATAGTTTACACCCTGTAAAATATACATTGCTGACATTAGAGAGATTATTGAGAACAACATGAAGTAATGATCAGTGGCGTCGCTAGGGGGGTGCGGGGGGTGCGGACCGCACCGGGTGACACCATCTCAGAGGGGTGACACCAAAATGAAAAACTGAAAATTTTACAGAGAACACACTGCTCGGTAAAGTTAAGTTTAATGTAAAAATAACTATAACTTAACGTTGTTACAGTTCTTACATACTTTTACCTTCTGACCTTCAATTAATTTGTTTTTGTTCTTGTCATTTTTATACTGTGGACTTATTTTAAGAAGAAGAAATCCATGGTGGAAGTCAGGAGGGGTGACACCATGAGTTTACCGCACTGGGTGACACCAACCCTAGCGACGCCGCTGGTAATGATACTGAAGCCAACAAATTACTCGCAACACTATTGACATACAAAGCAAGGAAACATTGAGTAGGTTGCCAACCTCCTGGGAAGATATTAAGAAGAGAGACAGTAAATGTAAATTTCACTTAATCAGCGAAGACAAATTAAATAAAGTTCCATCAGAATAGCTTTCCAAAATTTGCAGAGATGATTCAAAGGTTTACAAAGAATGCACTTACTGAGCACTTTAACATACGCTAGTAATTAACTAAAAGAATGTCTTGGTTATTTTGTTTTCAAATCTTACATTTTTCCAAAAGTTGGATTTAGTCCGAATATCTATAAAAACATCACGTTTGACAGCTATGTTGGCGTACTATATATATATATATATATATATATATATATATATATATATATATATATATATATATATATATATAGAGAGAGAGAGAGAGAGAGAGAGAGAGAGAGAGAGAGAGAGAGAGAGAGAGAGAGAGAGAGAGAAACAGTTGCATTAAACGAAAATAAGAATGTTTGAAAATATATATATATATATATATATATATATATATATATATATATATATATAGAGAGAGAGAGAGAGAGAGAGAGAGAGAGAGAGAGAGAGAGAGAGAGAGAGAGAGAGAGAGAGAGAGAGAGAAACAGTTGCATTAAACGAAAATAAGAATGTTTGAAATTATTTAGTTATTATAAATGAAAATTTGTTGATAATATCATTTAATAGTAACACAATATCTCAGGAATTTCCGTACATTTCGCACTGACGTAAACTACCGAAATATCGCTATAGTGAAAAAGTATTTTGTACATACAGGTAAACAAATACCGTGGTAAAAAAAACCTGTATAGCGTTAAAACCGCACATTTCTTTCAGATAGGGTTAGACAGGCTGAGTTAGGTACAGATTGATAGAGTTAAACATATTGGGTTAGATAAACATATTTAGCGAGATAGTGTTAGGTCGAGTAAGATAGGTCGAGTAAGATAGGTCGAGTTAGATAGGCCGAGTTAGATGCATCAATTTAGATTTATAAAGATAAGAGTTATATACACAAAACTAGGTAGATTGAGAGAGAGAGAGAGAGAGAGAGAGAGAGAGAGAGAGAGAGGTGAATAGACAGAGCTAGATACATAGACTTAGACGGATGTTTTTTGATAGACAAAGTCAGATGGAGTTAGAAAAGATTAGATAGACCAAATTATTAGAGTTAGATAGGGTTAGACAGAGGTAGACAGACTTAGATATATAGATGTAGATATACAGGGTTAGACAGACAGCTTTAGAAACGTATAGTTAGATAGGTAGAGTCAGGCTGATAGAGTTAGATACACCGAGTTAGGAGTGGATATACTTATATAGATAGGAAACGATGGGTAGGGTTAATTCAATTTCAATTCAATTTGATCCCGTAGTTTCCATCCAATCAGCGTGTTCGCACTTGATAGGAGACTGTGGGTGCTGCTCGAAAATTGGCCGTGCAGATGAAGTCAATTATTTCTTTCCACCATTTTCGGTCCCGCGTGGCATTTTCTCTGGCATGTGCCGAGGTGATGCCATAACTCGCCAGGTCTTTTTCCACTTGTTGGATCCAGGTTTTCTTAGGGCTCGATACGGTGGACGCCTCTCTTCCATTCGGCAGACATGGCCAAACCAGCGAAGCCTAGCACGTCTAACCAGTGATTCCACCGTCGGTTGGTGAGAGCATCGGGCCCGGATTTCCACGTTTGGGATTCTGTCCAGAAGGTTTACTCCCAGTATTCGTCTGAAGCAGCGCATTTGAAATACCTCCAGCTTCTTGAGGTCCGCGTCTAGGAGGACCCACGTCTCTGCTCCATATAGGAGTATTGGAAGGATGAGAGTACGGTATAGATGCGATTTGGTCATCACCGCCAGGGCCTTTTTTCTCCATATGCACCAAGTGTGACCCGAACGCAGACGTTGCCAGTAATAAGCGATGCGAGATGTCGGTGAAGGCCGCTATTGATCTGCTTCGGATTATGGACCCCAGGTATTTAAATTCCTCCACTTGCTGAAGATAGACTCCGTTAAGGCAGACGGTCACTGGGGTGTTGTCCAATGTCATGACAACTGTTTTGGCGGTGTTGATCTTTAACCCAAATCTGGCGGCTTCATCGGCGATTTCTTGCAGAATTTCTGTTGCTTCGGCTTCGTCCTCAGTGAGAAATGCACTATCGTCCGCGAACATTAGATCTGTGGCATGTTCATCGAACCATGCCCCAAAAGTGATCCCTCCACGTCCCAGGAATACCTTGCGCATGACACAATCGACCACGATGTTAAAGAGGCTAGGTGAGAGCACGCATCCCTGACGGACGCCCGTTTTCACTGAGAAATCCTTCGTGTTTGCCCCTTGGATTCGAGCTTGACTGGTTGACCCGTCATAGGTGTTGCTAAGTAGCCGAATGTATTTTGGCGGGTATCCTTCCGCTTCCAGGGCTTTCCACAAGGCCGGGCGACGGACGCTGTCGAACGCTGCGGAGAAATCAATGAACACCATGATTGTGCGTTTTCCACACCGAATTCTTTTCCTCGAGGATTTGACGGAGCATGAAGATCTGGTCTCAGCAACTTCTTCCAGGTCGAAACCGGCCTGTTTCTTTCGTGCCGCTTCCTCCCGCCGTTTGAGTACCCTTCTATGGATGATCGTTATAAATACTTTGCCAAGTATGGAGAGCAGGCTGATGCCCCGATAGTTCTTACAGTCCGTTTTGTCGCCTTTCTTGAAGATTGGTTCGATGATGGCTTTCTTCCATGCTCTTGGTACCGCTTCCGATCGCCATATCAATCTCAGCAGGGCGTGTAATCTTTCGACGATGATCTCTCCGCCGTATTTCAAGGGTTCTGGTGTGACTTCATCAATGCTCGGCGCCTTGTTGTTCTTCAGGTCTAAGATGGCAGTCCGTATTTCCTTCATAGACGGTTCGGACTCATCGACTAGCGCAGATAACTCGTTCATGGCGTCCACCGATTCCATCGGTCCAGGTAGGGCATCGTAGTTGAGGAGGGTGCAGAAGAAGTCCTGCCAGCGGTCCAAACGTCCTGTGTTGGAGCTGATGAATTTTCCGGTCTTGTCTTTGATGTTGTTCTCAAACGGCCGATATTTCCCAGCTAGTCGTCGAATGGTTGAGTAAAGGGTTTGGAATTCGTTCCGGTTGGCTGCCACTTCCATATCTTTTGCGAGATTTTCCAAATACACGGCTCTATCCTCCTTCAAATGAACTCTGACCAGTTTGTTGAGGCGTCTATATTCCGGTTGGTTATTTAACTTGCATTCCTTCCGTTTATCGATGAGAAACAAGGTCTCTTCGGATATCCAGGGTTGAATGTGCCGCTTCGTTGATGGACACACCTCTTTTGTACTGTCTGTAATTGCCTTCGCAAGCTCGTTTGCAAGACGATCAATTCCCTCCTGTGATTCATCTGCCTCCGATGTGGTAAGGTCTTAAAAACGATTCTTTTATCTAATAAAGAATGGATAGGGTTAGACAGGTAGAATTAGAAGATAGACAAAAGATTGGGAAAAAAGCAAATTGTAAGACACAACCTCAGCAAATTTAAACTCAGCCATTTACATCTGGTCAACTAGATGTGTGTGTGTGTGTGTGTGTGTGTGTGTGTGTGTGTGATTTAGGTTTTTAACGTAGCTTTAAGACATTTTCAGTCATATCGCTAAGATGTCTGCAGTGTGACAGTTTTATAGTGATGTTTAGCACTGGGCATCATGCCGCAGACATGTAACATGGCGTCCCACCCATTCACATTATTCTGACACCTGGCCGACCACTCCTAATACTAACCTCTTAATGCTGAGGGCCTAGCGAGGCAGCTTTTAATACTTATTTTGTAAGTCTTTGGTATGACTCGGCCGGGGCTCGAACCCGCGACCTACTGCATCCGAGGCGGACGCTCTAACCATTAGGCCACCGGAGCTGTCTTACTAAGTACAGGTGACAAACTCAAAACAGTTTGGAGTAAACATGTAATCTGTCATAATGGTAAAACCTATCTGAATTAAAGCAATATGTGTGTGCGTGTGTGTGTCTGTGTGTGTTTGTGTGTGTGTGTGTGTGTGTGTGACTTCCGCGGTGGACGCTCTAAACACTGGGCCACCGGAGATTTGGCATCTGGAAAATGTTTTATCATCTAATGGCTTTGATTAAATCTATACTAATTATATGTGTTTTCGACTACTGTGGGGTATTTTTATCAAGACAAAACCTGAAAGTGTTTTTTTTAAAAATCCATTAAGTCTTCATTCGCCCTATTCTGAAATTTGCACCCGTAATTTGATGTACCTGTAGTAACCCAACTTTCCGATAAACGGGAGAACTACAGCATAACACAGCTACAATAGTTTTTTAACTGCCAAACTTTGCTAGTAGAGGAGCACTCTATTTTTAAACTAAATGGCCTACTCTGACAAGAAGGCGAAAAATAAAATAAATCTGCAGATTGTTTCACACACACACACACACACACACACACACACACACACACACACACATACACACACACAACTCAGCTAATAGTCCCTAAATATATAAATAATTTACTGAATCAAGTGCAATGATATCATTGAATATCAATGTATAATATTTCGGTTCAAAAATCGTGTATATCAACACTCCAGGAACGATCTGCCACAAGGAATTAGACATTGATACTATCCTTTAAAGAAGAAACTTCCAAATTTCCATTATTTGGTATTTGATAATAGGCAAACGTCTATTTTACTAAGCCAACTTCAGACAATAATTCAGTTTGCTAAATTATGATTTATTCAGATACAACCTCATTGCTGATCCTTTCTAACAGAAAACGACCATCATTTTCTATTTCATTGCAGGCTATCGAATAAGGCATGTGATTATCTTTTATCACAGACTTTCATTAGTAAACATGAATAGAACACACACACACACACACACACACACACACACACACACACACACACAATTCATCAATGTGTTACTAACACTAAAAGATTCACAAATATACGATTATGAAATGTTCCATAATGACTACTGATAGAAATTGTACGTAACTGAACACAACAAATATCAACATTCCCCGCTCTTATTCTTCCTTCATCTCTTCCATTTCGTTATAATCATGCTACATGTCTGCGGCATGATGTCTCAGTGCTAGACATCACTATAAACTGCCTCACTGCAGACATCGTAGCGATATGACTGAAAAATTGTTAAAGCTACGTTAAAAATCCTAATCAAACAAACAAACAAACTTCCATTTCGTTATATGTATGTACATCACCTGCCTTGGACACTTCCACAATTATTTATGTTTATTATGGTGAGGATCTTGTAGGTTGAAAATTTGTTTCCAGTCCTTCTGCCCTGTATTAATACTTATGATAGGTTGAAAACGTGTTTCTGGTCCTTTTGCCCCGTATTAATACTCGCGATAAGTTGAAAACTTGTTTTACAGTGTTTTTGCCCTGAATAATTACATGTGATAGGTTGAAGACACGTTTCCAGTACTTTTGCCCTGTTTTAATACTTCAGACAGGTCTTCCCTATACAAGTACCGTACTTGTGATAACTTGTTTCGGGTTCTTTTACCCTGTATTAATACTTGGGATAGGTTGAAAACTTGTTTCCGGTCATTTTGTCCTGTATTAAAAAAGGTAAGAGGTTGAAAATTGTTTTCAGTCCTTTTGCTTTGTATAAATACTTACGATAGGTTGAAAAGCTGTTTCCCTCTCTTTTGCCCTGTATTAACACGTATGATAGGTTGAAAAGCTGTTTCCCTTTCTTGTGTCCTGTATTAATACATATGATAGGTTGAAAAGCTCTTTCCCTTTCTTTTGCCCTTTATTAATACGTTTGATAGGTTGAAAAGCTGTTTCCCTTTCTTTTGTCCTGTACTTGTGATCCTCTTGGCAACAAAAAAAAATTAAACTAAACTACGGTCGGTATTACGAAAGTTCTTAATATTATTGCGCGAAGTTGTTTATATGCAAACATACTTTTTGTGCATCGTCTCAAAGTAATTCCCATGCCACTTTGTAGAATTTCTGAGTCTGATTATCCAGTTATTGAATGAACGCCATTTTGCATTTACGTTAAGGTGGTTTTAAAACTGGAAAACTTCAATTCATATCGTATGGCTGATTTTAAATTGTCCGCCCCTCAGTGAATCTTTGGTAATCTCGACCAGACTGTATCGTAAAATAATGCCCATAAGAATATATTCATAGTTTTAACCATTTTTTGTGTGTGCTCTTCATGTGGCGTTTGATGCTGGCTTGGGCTGCATGATAAATGTCACATACAGAGCAGTTTCTTGTATTAATCTCACTGTTTCAAAGTGATGGACAGTTCTGGCCAAAGGAAGATTCCAGTGGTATTTTTGCAGATGCATATCCTATACTTTGTGCCACAGAAAAAGATATAGACTGTTATGGAAACCAGAAAAGGGCAGTGGGAAGTTTGTTTTCATCGCGAGCTGCCGTTTGGTTTTAAACGCCAATACGTTGACAGTGGAAAGAGACCCCTTTGCGACAATTAAGTTAAAACTTATAAATTGATGAATCCAATGACTAAGTGTTATGCAGTTTTATATCCTTGAAGTTTTTCCTTTTTAATGTGGGTGGGAGGCACAGACAAACGGGAAGGTGTGTGAATGATATAGGTAATTTGTTGTTGGCAACGTGACAAAGGTTTCTCTTGTGGTTGTTTACAATATAGTTTGTGTTTGTATGTGCGTATATACTGCATGGTTTTAACAAACACCCATACACATACACACTTTACTCCGTACGTACGTACTACATGGACGGACACTAGCTGTTTGGCAATTTCAACCCGAAATCTGTGTTCAATCAACCATCCACAAATGCCTAAACCATCTTGTTAAAACAGTCTGAGCTTAAAATGATTCTCTTATATATTATTAAAAACATATGAATAAATAATTATCCGGATAATTAAAATGTTTCCATGGTATTTGGAGTGTCTTCAACAATATACCCTTCACAGAGGCAACTTACTTTCACAAATCGCAGATAACGCTCCTCCAGAAACTGGGTTATCATCCATGGATTCACATCCATTCTATTTTAACCGCCGAAAGTACAAAATTGTAGGATATGACAAAGAATTACATCCGTGGACTTTATTTGAGTCGGCCATGATATCAATCACATAGCATCTAAAAAGCGCCCTGATGTACTGTTCATGCTGTTCGGCTAATAGCAAAATTGCTTAGAAACAGAACTGCCCTGCGTTCTCCACGCGCAGTGCAGTCCTTTGATAGGAATGTTTTATGTTTCTGTATCGTTCATGCTTGCTGATGTGTCCCCTCCGAGTCTTTCAAAGGAAAAATGGGATGACAACCCTAAAATAAAGGTCCAGAAGCCAATTGGACATGTGAGTACTGTAAGCCGACATTTATGCAAGTCTATCTAATTTACTTACTACGTATTAATTGGACATGTGAGTACTGTAAGCCGACATCTATGCAAGTCTATCTAATTTACTTACTACATATTAATTGGACATGTGAGTACTGTAAGTCGACATCTATGCAAGTCTGTCTAATTTACTTACTACGTATTTTTTTTCATGTGAGTACTGTAAGCCGACATCTATGCAAGTCTACCCAATTTACTTACTACATATTAATTGGACATGTGAGTACTGTAAGCCGACATTTATGCAAGTCTACCTAATTTACTTGCTACGTATTAATTGGACATGTGAGTACTGTAAGCCGACATTTATGCAAGTCTATTTTATTCACTACATATTTATTGGTCATGTGAGTAATGTAAGGCGACATTTATGTAAGTCTACCCAATTTACTTGCTACGTATTAATTGGACATGTGAGTACTGTAAGCCGACATTTATGCAAGTCTACCCAATTTACTTACTACATATTAATTGGACATGTGAGTACTGTAAGCCGACATTTATGCCAGTCTATTTTATTCACTACATATTTATTAGTCATGTGAGTACTGTAAGGCGACATTTATGTAAGTCTACCCAATTTACTTGCTACGTATTAATTGGACATGTGAGTACTGTAAGCCGACATTTATGCAAGTCTATCTAATTTATTTACTACATATTTATTGGTCATGTGAGTACTGTAAGGCGACATTTATGCAAGTCTACCCAATTTACTTGCTACGTATTAATTGGACATGTGAGTACTGTAAGCCGACATTTATGCAAGTCTACCTAATTTACTTACTACGTATTTCATGAGTACTGTAACCCTACATTTATGCAAGTCTGCCTAATTTATTTACTGCATATTTCATGGTATAGTGAGTACTGTAAGTCGACCTTTAGGCAAAAGGCTACGCAGTTTCACGATTCACAGATGTTAAACCATTACTCGAATATGTCATTATTAAGAACAAAACATTGCTTTTAATTTTGCTAATAGATCCCACCCATCCCCATAAACTCTACGAAATAATAGAAGACATAAAAGTGGGTTAACAATATACATAGCTTTATTGAATTTGTTATGTGAGACCATAGAAAGCATGTAAAATTATTTTGCATTAAAATTTACTTTCAATTAGCATTATATTGTCTTCCTGGCTTGCAAGCATGACTTTTGAGAAGCCACAAATTTCGTTTGTTAATGTATGGCTAACAGACCTTTAGCTAAAACGTCATTTCTTGTAACAAAACGTTTCCTACGAAAATGCAGAAAAAATCAGGTCAATAACGCCAAACCGAAGTCTTTAACTGACCGAGAATTTTTCTAATTGGGTTTGCATTTTTTTTGTTACTTTGTCATGTCGTTAATGTTTCAAACTTGTAATGTGTGTGTGTGTGTGTGTGTGTGTGTGTGTGTGTGTGTGTGTGTGTGTGTGTTCGTTTACCCACCGGACGTTTCATTGAGGTCCCGCCCTTTCTGCTGAAGTAATTATATACGAAATTTAACCATACATTGTATCCAGACCTATACGTTATCGTGATTTATGATAATGTAAATTTATCGTTATAAATCCTTGTGGGGTAGTTTGCGCCCGTGAAAAGAAGTTTTGAAATTTAATTATATCCCTATCTCCTGAAAACCAAGTGGGACGAATATTTCTAAGTGTATGTGTATCAACTCCGTTAACTACAGCTGAAATATTACAGTTAGCTCTGATCGCTTTCGGAATATGTGTATATCTCTGTATAACATAAATTATCTGTATTTTTATGTATTCCTGGAGAAAATATTCTTGTTGAATTTGATTGTTTATCCAGCATTACATCATCGTAGATAACTAAATTATTCATACATCCATAAAGTTCATCAACATTCGGCGCTCCATCAATATCGATGATAAAAATTAATATCATCACCTTCTTCATTTACTAATTTTGCGTTCTCATTAAAATCTTTAAAAACATTGTAGCACCTCTGATCATCAAGATGGTATTACTAAATACAATGTATCCCACTTGAGCCATCTCATTATCAAATTAAGTAATAATTGCGTCTTTCCACTTTCCAGACGGGCTTTTTATTTTCATTCTGATAGAATTTGGTAGCGATGGATAATGTTTGACTGCTTCTTGTTGTCGGTTCGCTGAGAAATCAATTACATCCATGTTATAAATATATGGATTTATATTCTTTGCGTTGTAGAGTTAAAACTCCAACCATTGATTTGGGGCCCCAAGTGGCCGAGTGGTCTAAAGCGGTCTCCGTTATGGATCATTACCATCTCACCTCTGTCTGCGTGGGTTCGAGTCTCGGATTCGGCTAATGTGGGTATGTGAAAAAGCTTGTCAGTAGCTTCTCGTGGGTTGGTGGTTCTTTCTGTGTTTTTCCCCGGATTCTTTCTTTACCATTAATACTGGCCGCCATGTATAGCCTATCGTGTGCTGAAAAATGGCGTTAAATCCTACAACAACCAACCATTGACTTAGCCAAAGTAACAATAACCAAAAAATGGAAAAATGTATGGTGGAAAATGTGCAATATGTAAACTTTAACATAAAGATGGCGGTGACATTGCTACATTAATGTCAAATTTCCCAAGAATTCCATGGGCTAAATATCCACGAGAAAATTGTCTTCCTTGATATAATTATAGTGATCCTGGAACCCGATTTGATATTGACTTGACGAACGAGATCAGCCAAAACCAGGAGAGTATCCAGTAAATTATATTGATTAAGCATGTCACGTTATTGATGTAGCATATTTAAAAAAAAAAGATTTGCAACAACGACATATTGCAGTTATGAAGTTGATGCACTCGTTAAATTCTATAAAAAAGGTCTTTCAGAGAATCATTTGTTATTTGGCTAGTAAGATATGCGATGAAAGGTAAACTAGCATCAGGCGCCGGTAATTAATCAAATAATTAATTAATTAATTCCTGACGATACAAAATTACCACCGTCTTCACTTAACTAGTGCCTCGACGTTACACTCAAGACAGGTCAGCATCACATTTTCACCAGAGTGACAGTGACTATTATCAATTCTATATACGATAAATCGTCTTTAATCATTATTTGAATGTTTTTACAACTTTACTGTGTTACTGCTCGCACAATGATTATTATGTCGTTGTTTTAATGTCATGATCAATTCAGAGTTAAAGTGGCGCTTATTTTTCTTTTGTCACATTGTTTATAACTAATTAATTTTGGTCTTACTATGTTATGGCTAACAACTACGTTATTTGTGCCTGCAGTTTCTGTCAAATTTATAATAATCCTTCGTATATGAGATATTCTTCTAACTCGAGACACTGTGTAATAAAATAAATTTGTCCATTCAATACGCTCATCGACGATCCAAACAACTGTATCAGAAATAGTTGATGCTTGCGATGAATGGATCGTCATTGCTTATCCAAGCGTCCATGGAGTTTTGTACAATACTGACACCAGCTAACAAAATATCATTTAACACGAGATTTTGTTAATTAACACGAGATTTTGTTTCTCTGACGTTCTTGATATATCATCTTCAATATTTTACTTGCTTGTATCTGCTGAGCAATAACATAATGATACGGGAAGATTTGGAAAAGTTTCCTTATGCAACAAAAAGAATTGCTGTTGAAGTGTATCACGAAATATTTACTACTTGCAACGGTAAAATCATCTGGTCCATACAAACTCCATAAATCATTTATACTTGTTTCTGAAATTATTTCACGCATTATTTCACACTGAACTTTATTCGGTTGTGTCTGATTAATTTATTAAGCTCTCTTAATTCTGGATCAAGCGCTCTATGATCATCAGCTAAATTTTTTAATAATAATCCATAAACTCGTCAACCATTCATGTGGAGACAATCCAACAAGTGCTGGTGGTTGACCATGATTGCCGCATATTATCAAAACATTATTTTTTTCATCAACAACCATTCAAGAAATATTTCTAATATATCTTCAGATACTGTGTATATTTCATCCAAATGATGATCCTATGAATGTGTTTTCACCCATACGTCCAGAAGTCCGTGTATCTCCTTTCGATTCAAAACATTTATTACGTGTGCAATATTTAAGACCTCGTTCGCCGATGTCGCTGGCGAGTCTGTGTGTAGGGTTTTAAACGTTGATATCAACAGAATTTTAACGAACTTATTCGAAACAATTCGATCACACGAGTGGTTTTACCAGAACCTTCCGGTACATTGAGATAAACTGTCCGATTTCGAGTGAAAGGATCAGTTACTAATTTTGATACCTGATTATTTTTTTAAAAAAATATCCTTGATTGCTAATCATCTAAAAGCAGATTTATCGAAACATACGCAAGTATTAATAATCATAAATGAAAAACTGCGGTGATTCACCATTAATGTAAGCAATAATTGTACCTAACTTAGTTCCGTTAGACAAGGAAGCGTTTTGTTTCGACAAATATATTTCTCTTCGTTGCATCAGCAATTATAAAATCAAATTCAGCATTGCTCATAATTAATTAATCGTATATCATAAGAATACAATCTGTACAAGTATCTGTTAAACTTTACATAACAACTTTACATAACAACTTTACATAACAACTTTACATAACAAATCGCTTGAACGTCTTTAGCAAAGTCAAATGACTCCTTAAAAGCCAGTAAAGTCTTAATCCGGTAAAACTCTGGTCAACACTGGTCAACTTTGGTCATTTCATCTTTTGGATGTCCAAATCTTTAAAACTACATGTATTCCGAACACTCAACCATTCCAGGAAACTTCCTGGATAACACGCTGCCATATCAACTAAGATAACATCTTTTTATTTGTATTTTATATTCCAAAATCCGCCGTGTCCATATTCGATACAACTATGTTGTATAACTTTAAGAAATTCAAAGCGTAATTGCTGCCACGAAATGTTTTTTCATTCAAAGTGAGATGCAACTGACGAAACGGTAAAACAATTAGTAATTGTTCAATATTGTCAATATGTGATGAAACGTTCTACGTAGGATATCTCACTAAAACATTTGATAAACAAAACCATCATTACAGATTGTGTTGTGCGATATTTAATAGAAAACTAGCAAAAACAATTATAGAATTGCTTGAGATTTAACCCTTTAAAATCATAAAATCTTGACACTAATTACCAAATAAATTAACAACAAATCAGCAGAAAAATTAAACTCTGTTACAAATATATATTCGTTTATGAAATTATTATTTTGGGTATCAAAATCCCCATCAATCTGAAGAATTATATACTATATTTATCCGGTCAATATCAATACAGTAAAGCGCATAATTCAGAATCCGATCTCTATTACACATACTCATACTAATATGTTCTCGCCTAGTTTCGTATAACAACAAATCTGCATTGCATTGTTGTATTCATCAATGAATATGTTAGCACTAAGTTGTTCTGCTCCAAATGAGGGCAGTGTAAATATTGTTATGATTATATTTTCAACTACCTCGTTTTGTTGTGTATAAAAACCTCCCCTATTGATACATTATATAATATATCCCTTTAATTAATTCGTAAATCGCCAACTTGAATAAAATCGTGAAGATTTTACGTAGAAATTCATTGATAAAACTGCATGTATTAAATCAGGAAGGTGTCCGTTTTGCAATGCATTCTTGATAATAACGGATTATGACATCGCAGGTATACCGCATTAATAGGTTTTGGTACAATCAAATATTCAGCAGGTGCAAGAGATGCAAATGGAAATATAATATATCCGTGCTGAGCTTGATTTGATGTTTCTAGATCTAATTGATAGATGCATGACATACAAGATTAACTGCAATAGTTGATGCTAAATTAATAATTCCTTGTGGAACATGACGACCTCCACCATATGGATCATTGTTATGTTTCAGAATACCTCCTAGTGGGGATATTTTCTCCATGCGGCAATTATGTATGGAAGATAATCATTAATAATATCGTTGAATAATATTTTTGTTAGTCGGGTTTAAGATCAAGTATTACAAATTTTAATATATCTTTTTTGGCTGTTTTATAATAATAATAATAATAATAATAATAATAATGAGGACTTTGTATAGCGCCTAATCTTTCGAAGCTCTAAGCGCTTTACACCATCAATAATGATATGACTACACTACAGAACAACAAATGACAAAAACAATGAAATTGGAAAACATAACAAACATACTGACAACATATAAGATACAAAACATGATTAGGTCGCTAAGTTCGTCCCTGCAGTCGAAACAGGTGAGTCTTAAGAGCAATCTTAAAAGGGACCACTGTGTCTTTGTGTCTAATTTCAATGGGCAATTCGTTCCACGTCGCCAGGCCCTGGTGTACAAACGAACGTTGTCCATATGACTTTGTTTTCACCTTGGGAACAATGAGTATACGATTATCAGAAGAAGAGCGTAAGGATCTAGCTGGTGTATACACATGGGTGAGGCTGGATAGGTATGTTGGACTGGAGTCTGTCATTGAAACAGCACTAGGACAAATTTTGTGTTTGATTCTGTGTCGAATTGATAGCCAGTGTATGGTACAGAGCAGTGGTGATCGAGGTACTCTAAAGATGATCCATGCAGCTGTGTTTTGAACTTTTTGAAGTTTCTGTAGTAAATATTGTGATGAACCAGACAGAAATGAGTTACAATAGTCCAGTCTTGAAACTGCTAATGAACACACAAGTGGTTTAGCGGCATCAACTGAAAGATATTTACGAATGGAACTGATGCGTCTCAATTCAAGATATGCAGCCCTACATATGTTCACGACATGTTGGTGCAATGTGAGAGTACTGTCTAGAGTAACGCCTAGGTTCCGTACTGACTGTGAGAATTTAATGCTGGTGTTGCTGATATTTTTTGTCTGAGGTAAAGGATGTGAATGAGAAAGTCTTTTTGTTGTGATCAGAATAGCCTCAGTTTTATCATCATTCATCTGCAGCTTGTTACATGTCATCCATGGTTTCACATCAGAAATACACTTCTCTACTCCATGGATGGTAGCATCAACTTCAGTTGGGTGGCTACACTTGTATATTTGGATGTCATCAGCATACAATTGGTGCGACACTGGGTGATGATCTATAACACTTGAGAGCGGCTGAGTGTACAGAATGAAGAGAACAGGTCCAATAACAGAATCCTGTGCAACACCACAACATACGTCAACTGGGCTGGAGTATATTCCATTTGCAGATATAATTTGTGTCCTGTTGACTAAGTAGGACTTGAACCACTGTAAGGCTATATTTTGAATGCCAAATACTTGCTGGAGACGGTGAAGTAATATAGCATGGTCTATTGTGTCAAATGCTGCAGATATATCCAGGAGAGTGAGGACTGTAATCTTTCCACTATCCAAAGCAGATAGAATGTCATTAAATACTTTCATAAGAGTAGTTTCCGTACTGTGGCATGGACGATATGCAGACTGGACATTGCTATAAAGACTGTTTGAATTCAAATGAGATACAAGTTGAGTTAGAACAACCTTTTCTAAGATTTTTTATATGAATGGGAGATTAAAAACTGGGCGGTAGTTCTTTAAATCGTTATGGTCCAGTGTTGGTTTCTTCAGCAGTGACTTTACGATGGCAGTTTTGAAAATTGATGGAAATTCCCCTGTTGAGAGAGAGATATTAATAACAGCAGTTAGAGAAGGCAATATTGGGTCTAAGCACTCAAGCAACAGTGATGTCGGAATTGGATCAAGTTCACAAGACATTGGTGCACTTTTCATCACGATTGTCTCTACTAAATCAATAGAAACAGGTTCAAATGCTCCAAACGGTTCTTCTTAGCGGCTTCGTAGATTTGTTTATGAATAGTGAGTCTGGTGAAAAGCCAAAGCCTCTCTGCTTTTCGGCGATATCTTTTAGCAGTGCGAAGCTAGTCCCTAACACTACTATACCATGGAGAACACTTTTTTTTTTATTGATACTCTGCATTTGGTGGCTGCGGCATGTTTTTCAAGCAATGAACGCAGGCAGTTATCAAGTTGTTCCGCTGTTGGATGTAAGAAAGATGTTAGGTTTTCTTGGTTGTCATGCATGAATTTGGTTCTATTTATCATACGGAGGTTTCTCTTAGTAGCAAATAGAGGTGGAGGGTTAGGGACTGATACATCGAGATGGCATACAATGCAGAGGTGATCCGATGCAAGTTCATGGGATACAATGGTGAATTGCAGAATATTATCACCAAGTCTATAAAGAAACCAGTCTAAAATGTGACCAAGTTTATGGGTAGGCTGGCTAACTGACTGTTTAAGATTGAAAACATGAATGGAATCTAGGAGTTTTGACATGCATGGTTTACCAGGTCAGTCAAAGTGAAAGTTGAAATCTCCAAGAATAATTAGGTTGCCACCTATCGAATTTCCATACTCTAGAAGATTTGGAAACTGCTCCAAAAAGAGAGATTCAGTCAGCTTGTTTTTTTCTACTAGGAGGAGGACGGTAGAGACAGAAAAGTGGACTGACCTTTGTTCCAGTGTGAGCTTTGTTTGGACTAGTTCAAACGATGTGTAGCAGAAATGGAAGGTTGTGTTGTACTTAAGGCATTTGATCATGGAATTCTTTGTAATTACAGCAATTCCACCTCCGCGAGAGTTGCGGGGTAACGAGTTGATGGAGTAATCGCACACTTAGATTCATCACCTGCGGAAAGTAACCAAGTCTCTGTCAGGAAGAAAACATCAATTTTCTGGTCGTTGATAAAATTAACAATTTCTGTGCGCTTTTTCGGTGATCCTACTGATTGAGCGTTGAATAATGCAATACGTAGTGGTATCCCTGGGACAGTTGACACAAAGGTTGACGAGTTAAGAGGAATTTGAACCAGGTTATTAAACTTAACGACAGAATTTTTAAGTTGTTTATCTGTTACGGGCGAAAGAGAGATAATTGGAATTCTTCCTGTTCTGCTCCGGCCAGCTTTGAAAGAAAGTTTCTTTTTTCGCTTCCGTTTACATTTAAGAAATGATGAATGTATTCCCAGTTCGTTTAGTCTTGAGCACAATGTAGTATCTAGAACCAAGGTGTGGTCATTTAATCCAATTAATGAGGGTCCGTCGTATTGTAAGCGGTCACGTGACGGCGGTTTATTCAAAAACAAATGACGTCTTAACATTTGGACAAAGAAAATTCTAATTGTTCTCGTTTCCAAAACAAGGAGATGAATTAACACATACGAACGGAACAGCCAATGCATGATGAAACACAATAATGTAGACGATGATAGAGAATAAGCACAAATGTCATAAATATAGCACAAAATCGGAAGAGCCTATCTCGAGCAGTTAAGCGATGGCGGCCATCTTTTCGCAAGATCATAATGATTAGCAAAGAGTTGCTTAAAATTGTTTTCTCGCTACTACTAGCTCTACCTTCATTTGTCAGGCGAACAGTATCTCGATTCGAAATCTCAAGTTCTGATCCAACTTGATTTAAATGTTATTTCAGTTATTATTATTTTTCAGTTCGTCATTGTTATAATGTTGAATATAGTTGTTGAATAAATCAAGCGGCGTCGCGGATCCAGTTTGATGTTTATATTTTAATTGTAGTATAAATTAATTTGATTATATCTTCATTAATATGATATGTGTCATTCCTTGTATTTATTTATATGATGAATATAACAATGTAACAATAACTAGTCCACGATGTTCATTTTCGATACTCTGGTTTCATTATATATAAAAATTCCATCTGTGTGGAATTCATCGAGTTTTGGTTTTGATGGCCGTTGATATTTCCGATGGGACTTCAGGCCATCGTAAATCGAGTATTGATAAATATGTACAAAAAATTATAGAGAGTTTATTGCTATCGTGGATGATGTTGGTTCATGAACGTTTAGAGCTATTTCGGATTTTTTTCCTGTAATAAATTTAATTCTGCGTTGCAATTCATTACTGATTTATTCAATCATAAAATTACCTATTTGAAGAGCAACAACCCGCCAATCAGGGGTTCCATCTTGTTTGTTTTTATTTGTAAATACCATAGCATTATTCGCCTGTAATCCGCCGAATAATTTTGATCTAATATTTGGTCAACTGTGATGTACTCGTAAATGTGCAAACCCAACGTTTTCGAAAATTAATGCTTAATTCAGGATTGGTCGAACTTGCTGATAATATTGTTGTTTATGACGAAGTTGTTTTAACGACGATCTGTTGTAGTAGTTACCATTATATTTTTAAGATCTGTTTAAGCAGATAGCGGTTACTTGTATAATCGTGTAACGTGTACAACTTTATGAGGTTGTTTGGTTGATTTTGATACAGCGTTAAGCATAGCCATTGCGTCACTGCCAGATATTGGTGGATCAGTTATTTTCTGTCTTGGCAACGCTGAATACCAGTTCGGAGTTGATCTTGTATATACCATACATTCTTTCGGCGGAGAAACTCCGTGCGAATCAAAATTAACAGATCCACGGGGATCAATTGCGAATGCAAACCAATGATTTCCTGGACCAAAACTATTATCAAGATGAATGAAACCTGTTTCAATTTTATTGTACTGGTTTTGTAATTGAGCGCGCATGAAAACACCTGAAAATTTTATTTGCGGCTGTATTCAATATTATACTGACATTTGCATGCATAACTTCAGTGCTAAATAACTATACTGGCTGTGTTTTCGTCGTATTATCCATGCTAGTCTATCCTTGATTGCTGGAAATGCTCCATTGGCAACATTACCAGTAACACCAGGAGCTATACCACGAACAACATCAATAGGGGCCCCAAGTGACCGAGTGGTCTAAAGCGCTCTCCATTACGGATCACTGCCATCTCACCTCTGTCTGCGTGGGTTCGAGTCTCAGATTGGGCCAATGTGTGCATGTGGGAATGTTTGCCAGTAGCATCTCGTGGATCGGTGGTTCTTTCCGAGGGATTTCCCGGTTTCTTCCTGCATCATTATTTACTGGCCGCCATGTATAACATATCGTGTGCTGAAAAATGGCGTTACATCCTACAACAACTACAACAACAAAAAGGCCAATAGCTCTCTTTTCTAACTATTTTGCGTTCGGTTTTGCTTTTGGATCTATCCTTCCAAAACATGCCTTAAACAACATCACCACATCTATTTCCGTAGATCGCTTTGAAAGTAGGTAATCACGAATTTATCACGCTGACTATATTTGGTCCACGATGAGCATTGTGCATAATTATTCTATATTCATCTTTTTTATCCATTTATCTAATCGCTGTGAAAGTCATCATCAATTTCATTGATGAGGCATCGACAAATATTTATGTCCATGATACCGCCAATAATTAATCGTTGAAAAATATCAGATGCGTCGTTAATAATTTCTGGAGAATTGTTACCAGCTCGTTTCCCTCAAATCATAATTTCTAATCGTTCAACATCCGAAAGGACGTTGTCAGGACAAGTAACAAGACCCCTTCCTTGAGTTGTAATACCACGTCCAATCGCGCCAGACACAGGAGCATATTCGTTCTTTATACTTGGTGAAGAACGTATTTCCCACATTTGTCTAATTTTACTAAATGTCGGGTCTCTTTCTCATTCCGATTCTTCATAACTTATTGTTTGAGATGGTTGCTCTTCTAATGTTAATAGTTTTTGTCATTATATTCGTTGTAATTGTGTTAATATATTTTTTTTACTTTATAAATAAAATCATTATGTCTTACATTTTTTCTATCGATACTATCAATCCCATGGCGTACTTTGTAAACCCAATCGTAACAGGTTTCAATTTTCATATATTTATTAGATTACGTAGGTTTCAGATATATTTTTTACCATTAAAACTATCCATAGCAAATATATGTAATCTTATCCCTTCAAAATTTCTAATGTGGGAAATGCTGTCACCGTTAAATCTATCACCCATTGTTTTTGTTTTTGTTCTGGTTCTAGTACCTTCTAGTATGTTTTAATTGACTCTGCAGTAGTTATTTCAGCCAGAAGATCTCGTACACCTGCTTCTGTTTTCTTAGTTCTTTCCGCCATTTTTTCGGTTGCTATAACGGTTTGTTCTAATGTGGGAAGAAGATTTTAGTAGCCTCTTTAACTCATTAGGTAGCCTTCGTAAGAGGTTTAAATAACTGTTCTGATCCTTCCGAAAAATTCAGCCTGATATTCTTGATGTTCTTGTACTTTGTTTCTGACAGAATCACGGACTGAAATAATTTCTTAATTGCTTCTAATCTTTCTCGAGTTATTCTAGTTGTACAAGACTCCATAGCTGGCGCCATTTTTATGACGCAGCAGAGAGCGCGCGACCTCATTGAAATGTCGGGTGGGTAAACGAACCAACATACAAATTTGAAACACTAACGACAGGATAAAGTAACAACAAAAGCTAACTCAGTTAGAGAAACTCTCGGTCAGTTAGAGTCTTCGGTTCGACGTTATTGACCTTATGTTTTCATTTTTGAAGGAAGCTTTATTTTTCAAGCAAATGACGTTACAGTAAAAGAAATAGGTTCGCCCTCTCTGCTGCTACACCACTTTTACCACGTAGTAGATTCACTTTACCTATAGTGTGTGCAGTTTAATATTTTTTTTATATAGTACAACACTGGTTGACCCTACAACCAACATGGCATGGCAAATAGACTTTCAGAAATGTAAATTCACGTACGTTTGAAATATATGACACACTGACTTACTTTAATGAAAAGGTGTTGTACTCGCCAAGAGCCACATACTCTCAAAGTTACCAGATAAAGCAGCCAAATAATGAAGTGAAACTAACATTACTGTAACATTTGACGAAACGCAACGGACGGAAGAACATTCCATAACCACATTCGTTGTGTGGCATTATTATGTTTCCTATTTTTCAGCTTGCCATGTCGGGGAAGACATCTTTCATGACGGAGAACAGTGGCATCCACGGGTCTCCCCTTTCGGATTCATGAAATGCTACTACTGTAAATGTGTAGTAAGTCATCACACACACACACACACACACACACATACACACACACACACACACACACACACACACACACACACACACACACACAGATTTATTTATCAGTTTTATCGGAGCAATTCTAGCAATTAATGGATAGACGGAAAGTCCAGATGAGGATAATAAGCATCATATTTACTCGTCCATCGTGTTAATATTTTTTATTTACTCGTTCTTGATAAAGACATCATATTAATATTTTATATTTACTTGTCCTTGATGAAGACATCGTAATAACATTTTATATGTACACATCCTTGATGAAGACATCGTATTAACATTTTATATTTACTCGTCCTTGATGAAAACATTATGTAACATTTTATATTTACTCGTCCTTGATGAAAACATTATGTAACATTTTATATTTACTCGTCCTTGATGAAAACATTGTGTAACATTTTATGTTCACGCGTCCTTGATAAAGACATCGTATTAACAGTTTTTGTTCACACGTCCTTGATGAAAACATTATGAAACAGTTTACGTGCACGTATCCATGATAACGATGGTTTTAACAGTCATTGATAAAGACATTATGTAACAATTTTATGCTTACACGTCCTTGACAAAGACGGTGTGCAACATTTTATTGATAAAGATATTTTATATAACATTTTAAATTGTGGACACTGTAGAGTGGAGGGGATAAGGATTCAAGCACTATAAGGGTAAACGTTGATTATAAAGAACGTGAAATCACGGTGTTGTCAAACAACGATGTGATTCTTCTCTTATGGAAAACCTAGGTATATATATGTACCTTTAACTAAAATGTTTATCGATATTTACCTATTTATAATAATTATGAAATGCTTAATGTAGCGGATCTGTTACACAAATTGTATCATTATTTCAGAATGGAAAGACCAAATGCAGGAGAAATAAATGCAAACAGTTGAACTGCAAGCGACAATATCGACCGATAGGCTCGTGCTGTTCCGAATGCACAGGTAATGAGCTTTATTGTAATTTTCTTTTTGTTTTCTTGTTGTCTTTCTTTGTTTTGTTTTTTTTATTTTTTTATTTTTATATTTTGAAAGCGACCTGTACATTTTAATTACTCTCATTGTAAATCGATCCATTAAATATCTAACATGACCCGACGTTGAATAAATGAAATCAAAGGGTCAGTTTTCCATTAGGATGCTTTGAATTCGTATATATATATATATATATATATATATATATATATATATATATATATATATATATATATATATATATATATATATATATATGTATGTATGTAGGTATGTATGTATGTATGTATTTGAGCACTGCATATACAGATAACCCCTCCGGTGGCCTAGTGGTTGAAGCGTCCGCCGCGGAAGCAGGACTTTGTGGGTTTGACCCCCGGCCGAGTCATACCAAAGACTTACAAAAATGGTACTAACAGCTGCCTCGCTTGACGCTCTGCATTAAGAGGTTATTGTTTGGACTGGTCGGCCTAGTGTCAGGATAATGTGACTGGGTGGGACATCACTCTAAATGTATGCGGGATGATGCCCCAGTGCTAGATATCACTATAAACTGCCTCACTGCAGGCATCGTACCGATATGACTGAAAAATTGTTAAAGCTACGCTAAAAATCCTAATCAAACAAACAAACAAACAAACAAAGCATATACAGATATTGTTTGCATAATCTAACATAGCCATCTGTATGATAGCAGACCCTTCTGACAGCATAGACAAGAGGTTATGCTTGTGTGGTATTTACCTATTAAACAATAAATTTAACGAATCAAACGATCAAAGTAAATTGAAATATTTGATTTTAAACAATATGCTTACCTTGTGAAATATTTTAAAAAAATTGTCATATTTGTTGGGGGCTTTTTTTGGCATTTCAAATGTATGCTCTTAATTCTTATTGCACGACTACTTTTGTGCTTAAAGAAATTTTGTGCACATTGCGTTGTTATGATTCGCTGGTAGGTTCATGCCCTTCTTGTTGCAGGAATAGAAAACAGGTTAGGAATTCCTTTACTTTCTTGTACGCCCCCTGGTGGCTGAGTGGTCTAAATCGTGTGATTGTACCGATAACTGCCTACTCACGTCTGTCCGCGTGGGTTCGAGTTTCGAGCTCGGTCAGTGTGGGGTTATGATAATATTGTCAGTAGTAGCTATCCTATCGTATTAGTGTTTTCCCACGCTTTTCCTGTGTTCTTATCCCACCATGTATAGACTATCATGTTCTGAAAGAATTGCATTAAGCCCATAATACCGATTCCATCCTTTACTTTCTTGAAATGGATGGATGGATGAATATGTTTTAAAAGAGCTAGAGCAAGTTAAAGGTAAAATTCTGCATTTATCAACGAATTATAAACCTTTATTCTATACCAAATGTTTTACATTTTAAAAATTGTTGCTGATTAAGAAACTTAATCAAATGTTATATATTGTGTTACATATATTTACCTTCAACTATATGAACTTCTTCCTGATATTTTTTCTTCTGTTGTCTCAGTTATTTAAAATACTCTTACATTGTTAAATATACAAGATATTTACACCTCACAGCAGGTGTGGAGATATAGTGATTGTCCTTTAATCCCGAATCTGGGTTTGCGTCCAGGCTGGGTCAACGTAAATCTTTTGTTGTCTGTGCTTGCGTAGATGCAATCATGCTTCCATACGCGAATCAGATTGCAGATTATGCGTACACCATGTGAGTCTGCGGTGCCAAGAGAGTTCGCCAATTACGTTTATTTTTATATCAAAGAAATGCTTTCAAGATATGTTCTGCTTTCCTTTTCGTTTCAGAAACTATATCCAGAGCACGTAGGAAGAAAAGTCGTCAAAGAAGCGAGTTTACATGAAATTGAATTGTCATGAAAATTTGTCACACAGGTGAAGAAGACTATTTGCGATGAAAAATTTATAACTGTGTCTATATATTTTGAGTGATAGAAAGAGAACATGGTTGGTGGAAATTCTGTTAAGAATCGGACAGAGGACATCGTAGTGACCGTCAATTACTTGCCTGTTTGAGACGTTACTCCTCTATTGTACAATGTTGACTAGACATTCCGTGTGTTGTGCTTCTGTTGAGTGTTTTATTTTATATTGCTTTCGTGTCTTCTTATAATTCTGATGACATTTTTTATACGTTTACTCGCCTCTCTAGAGTCAATGACGTCACGAGAGTTACGGTATGCACACTTTACACTCTCCAGATGATAGTTCAACAGTTTTATCAAGAATCTTTGAAGTGCCTTTATTAAACGGACTTATTACACGACTATATGTGTATGATACTCTACGACAAAACGCAGTTCTTCTATTCCATCCTCATTTTGGTCAAAACCAAATTATACTGATGGCTCGAAGAGCATAGACCAGATCGATGGTTGTCTGAATGTGTAAAGTGGCATTGGTTGCGCAAAATGTATTTGAATATTTATTTCCTACGTTTTGCATTTTAAAATATAGCCCAAGCGTCTAGTGTATACAATAGATATCATGTGTTACATGTAACAGTTGTGCTGTATACTCTTTTTTTCCATTCGTTATCTTATAAATTATTAATGAAACGGGTAATGATATAAATAGTGTTATTTCAGTGCTCTGTATAAAAGCTATGCCGGTTTCTTTATCAATCAGTGGGATACAAAATCATATTTACTGTTTGTATCATAACTCTAATCTTTAGTATTGGTGTGTATGTCGCTTTTCTTGTTACAAGAAACAGTGATTGCTTGTGAAAATATCCCCAGTTGGTGATATCATAAGGTTGTTAATATTAAATTTCTAATGATGCCTCTATATCAACTCCTTTATAACAAGTACAGTGTATATTTCCTTCTTCTCTACGCCTTCATAACAAGTTTATTCTCTTTCCTATCCGACTCTGCCTCCCACTGTAACAAGCCGATAAAATGCCTGAATCAACTCAAATTACTTTATTTTGCGAACTTTTGCCTTCGAACTTCGGGAATAAATAAAGTCGCGATCGACGGGCATTATACAGGAAGTAGTTTTCAAACTTATTTTTGCATTAATGCTCTCAAAAGATTTTAATTCGCCTTTGAGACCACTTCGGACAGATGCAATGATAAATCTTATGTCTGGAATAAAATAAGCCTATTTTAAATATGTTGGAGAAATACAAGGCCAAACATTTCAACTGTGTAGAAGTGAATAAGTAGCGAATAAAAACCCAGATAAAATATTTCAAACCAAACAAGCCAAAATGGCTAAAGTATTGGCGCAGGTACGACAAGTAATCTTTTTCAGTTATGAGTATTAATACAATTAGTAGAGTGCTGAAAGAGATTACTACATGTTCTCAGATTTCTTCATGAGTATTAATACAGTTGGTAGACTGCTGAAAGGGATTACTACATCTTCTCAGATTTCTTCATGAGTATTAATACAGTTGGTAGAGTGCTGAAAGAGATTACTACATCTCAGATTTCTTCATGAGTATTAATACAGTTGGTAGACTGCTGAAAGGGATTACTACATCTTCTCAGATTTCTTCTTCACTTGATGAAGAGATTTGCAAATATTAGTCATGACGTGTTACAATGGCGTATAGCAATCGTAGGAGGGGGGAGGCACGGACGCTGCCCCAATCAATATAACTTTTTGTGGGCGTGGGACCCAGAATTATGTTTTGGGGCGCGGGGGTAGGTGTAAAATGTCTTGCTACGCCACTGATGTCTTTCGAACTAATATGGACAAAAAGAAAAGAAAAATAAATCTAATTATTACAAATATCCTTAAATTTCAATTCAACTAATTTTTTTTTAAAGCAAGTAAGACCAGTTTTGACAGGTAATGGTGTCAAACCTCCAGTACATCAACCACTCTCAGAAGGAGACCGAGTAATCTCGTAAGACAGGCCTAAAACTCACTGAAATTTCAAAACGAAGATCGAAAATTCAAGAAACAAAATATCACAAAAAAACTGTTGAAGAGTCTTTCACAAAATGTAAAGTACTTTATGCATTTTTCTGCAAAATGTCCATGCAAACTTTGAATGTGTAAACACAATTAATTATACTTTCCAACGATTCAAGATTTGCTTAAATATATTAATTTCTTCATTTGATTCAACATGGAGACGTAAGAAACCCATGCTGCTTAGAACCTGCGTACACCATTACTAGCAGTGACGTATCAAGTGCATAGGACACATTATGGCGTATGTCTCATTTTTCCTGTTGTATATTGACGAACACACGTGTGATGTTTGTGGAAGTTATTTTTAGAAGCCTTATTGACTTAAATTATGCGCAAGCAACATTACTTAGTTTACCAGCTGGAAACATGAATTGATGTATTTATATTTTGTCATGATTTTGTCTTTTTAAATAAATTTTAAAAATATAAAAGAAACAAATCAATAAAAACCTTCTAAATAACGTAAACGTTTAGAATTATTTAAAAGGTATTGAAAATAAAGAGTTCAGGTTATTTTTGTTGTTGTGGTTTTAAAACCATTTTCCAGCACACGATTTTGCTATACATGGCGGCCAGTATTAATGGTGGAGGAAGAACTCGGGAAAACCCCCAGATAGAACCACAGACCCACAAGAAGCTACTGGCAAGCTTTCTCACATACCCACGTTGGCCGAATCTGAGATTCGAACCCACGCAGACAGAGTTGAGATGCAGTGATCCGTAATTAAGAGCGCTTTAGACCACTCGGCCACTCGGAGCCCCCAAGCGTTCAGGTAAGATGCATAAAAACAGTGTATTATGGAGTCAAAATGTCGTGTATCAAACACATTCTGGAATTTTGTTTCTCTTTATCTTAAGTCCCCAAGATTTTGTGTGGTGGTAAGTCGTCATAAAATCTATTAATTGAGTTCAACAAAAGTCTGTCTCTCAGGTTGGACGTATATGCTCTAGATAAGAATGCATTGTAATATGCACGTGATCTCTTTATGGCGCGAATGATACAATCGCGTGGGGTAGACTCGAAGACACTTATGTTTCGCAAATTTCCAAGGACTTATTCACAACAATCGTTTATCAACTAGATGTTCTAACAACGCGCTAAGACAATAAATAATTTTACTTTAATCAATCAAAAAATATCACAACTTCCCATTTGCATTACAACTTCAAAATTGCATGGCAACCCCACAACTGCATGCTTTCTCTTTCGTTAGATTTCGATAACGTAACGGCGGTACATAAATATCATACAATTCAAATCACACCTCAAACACCTAATACAAGGAACAATTTGTCTACTCTATATCTGGGTCAGTCGAACCATGGATTTTGAGCCTCAGTCCGCACGTGACTTAACACCATATTTACCATTGAGAGAACTTGGCCTAGTGATTAGAGCGTCCGCCTCGGGATCGTGGGTTCGATCTCCGGTCGAGTCATATCAAATACTTTTTAAAATGGTACTAACAGCTGCCTCGCTTGGCGCTCAGCATTAAGAAGTTAGTGTTATGACTTGTCGGCCTGGTGTCAGGATAATGTGACTGGGTGGGACATCATGCTACACGTCTGCGGCATGATGCCCAAGTGCTAGACATCACTATAAACTGCCACACTGCAGACAATTGTTAAATATACGTTAACATGCAAAAAATCACACACACACACACACACTATCATGACAACAATAAAGGCATCACATGATAATGGAACAATCCCTTCTCAAATATTCCTTTGTACAAAATATCCATCCCTGTCACGAATAATTCACAGGCAGATGCCGAATCAGTCAAAGCGTTTGATTTAAATAGAGACTATTTGGCTTATACCCACCTATCCAGCTCTGACCTCAACTCATTACGAAACTAAACCATGCCATCACTAAATCTCATCAACACTGCATACTGTAACGTTTGTCATGAGATTATATAAAAAAATGTTTCATGAACACCGACTTCCCATAATTTAACAACTAAACACTAAAATCTAATAGATCTATAAAATGGAGAAGTAAATATCTTTGGCGCATATTCTAGATTTAATACAGTATTATACAGTCAATGATTACGGGAAATGCCTGCACTCGGGTCGTGGTTCTCCCAGCAGTAGGTATGAGCTCTGGTCAGCTATAAGTAGGCCATACCTAAACCTGTACGTTACCACCATATAACTACGATTTGTTCTACCAGAGACGTGTCACTCTTCATAATTAGCCTTCATCTTCCGAAGCTTGTTTCTGAAGTTTTCATTCCATATATTTTTCCAACCATACCAGCTGAAGTTTTCATTAGGAAATTCAAGACTGCAAGGCAGTTTAACTTCATTTATCTGCCCCTCCTTTAATACCAGATTTATCTGCAGCAGCAGAGAGGGTGAATCCTACAACTTTCCGAGCGTCGATTCGGAAATCTGAGGCTTCCACCAAATAGTAAAAAAAATGGCGTCTATTCGATAAAATAAGATTTCCTTATATACGCCAACGTCGTTGTCATTCACCCTCTCTGCTGCTGGAACTTTCAGTTCTGGGTTAATAATTCTTTTACGAGTTCAACCAAATATTTGATCGAGTCTTTAGGACGTTACAAACAGACTAATCGCTAACACCTCGTGTTGTAGATCAATTAAATTATTTGACTGGTCGGTGAGTCTGAAATTAATTCTTGTTAGCGAATTATTATGGCATCGCATGTAGACAGGATTAATTGGGTTTTCAATAATTAGGAATCCTGGAGGAGCTGTTGGTGCAAACGAATAAAGAATATATCCTTGCTGAGCTTGATTTGATCGTTCGAGATTAATTTGATAGCTTCCTTCGATAACATCACATACTAAATTGAGCGCAATCACTGAGGATATATTCACGTTGAACGGAGCGATATGCCTACCGCCACCATCTGGGTCATTATTGTGTTTGAGGATTTTTATTTCCGGTGATGCTGTTTTTTTCCACGTATCATGAATTATTTTAAAACCAACATCGATGGCATCACTGAGAAGTTTTTTTAGTTATGGTACGTTATATTCCGGTAGTTTGAATGTGGGGATATCTTCAACGCGGATTTTATAGTCTGTTGCAAATCTTGTTCTCGACCTGGGATTATCTTCATCTAATATATCCTGAATAATTTTTAAATTAAATGTTTCCATATCGTCGATAATTTTATTGCATGTTTCTACGACGCTGATAAATTCATCTCGTGTAAGAGTACCGGATTTAAGAGATATTAACAACAGTGAAAAATCATTATTTATTGCTGTGAAATTTTTAACGATTCTAGGTTTGCTAGCAATATGATACCCTCGCAATGGTTCACCCACCCTATGTTCGTATCCGAGATCAAAAAACTCTGTAGTGACTTGGTGATCTTTATAACTTTTTACTGGATTTTTGGGTTTTATCACGTCGGTGATATAATCGGTTTTTTGTGGTTCTGGTAAATCAACGGTTTTTCCCCCTGGTGGTAATTCAGGCAATCCTAGTACGGTTCTTATAGAACTCTGATAGATATCTACGACGTATCCTTCTGTGCTTATTTCAATGGCAGATGATAGTGTTGGCTCATGAACTGTTATAGCTATTTTTGATTCTTTTCCAGTAATCGATTTTATTCTACGTTGCAATTCAGCATTGATTTGTTCGATTTGGTATGATCCGGTTGGTATCGAAACAACGTTCCAGTCTGGAGTTCCATCGGGTTTATTCTTATTCGCAAATACCAGTGAATTATTCGGTTGTTGACCACCAAATGCTACCGATCTGATATTAGGCCAACTGTGATACACTCGTAGTTTTGCTAGCGCTATCTCCTTCACGGGGACTGGGCTAGGGAAATTCACACTGAATTCAGGATTCGTTGATGTTATTGATATCATGCTTGTTTGTACTGGGTTCGTGTTCTTCACTATTTGTTGAAGTAATTCCTGCGGTTTTGTCATCGTTGCTATACTGTTGTTGTCGCTCTAATTTTGATATCGCGGAATCGTGAATACTGACCATCACTGAGAACTCACTATCTGATATCGTTGAGGTTATTGAGATCATTTTGGTTTTCGGGTTCGTGTTTTCCAATTCCATCGGTGTTGTCATTGTTATTATATTCATGTTGTCACTCTAATTTCGATATCGCGGAATCATAAATACTGGCCATCGCTGAGAACTCACTATCTGATATAATCGTATTATCGAGTGACGACGATATCATCGAGGATAATTGCGAGTATGCGGTTGATACAATATGAAACTGAATCGAGTAATCTTGCAGTTTACTCTGGCTGCATGATGATATCCTTTTTGTTATCCCGGTTGATATACCCGCGATTGTAGCCCCCGCAGAAATGCAAATTAGAACTATGACCGGGGCAATCATTGTAACCGATGCAAGTATTATTCCGGCGCCAGCGAGAACGCCTGACACCGAGTACATAGTAACATCAATTGCGGTGATTCTTCGTCGGTATTTTTTTATTTTTATTTGATACTCCTCAGCGAGAGTTTTGAGTCTAGTTTGAAATTCTCTGACCAGATTATAGCGATATTGCGATGATGAAATCATTTTTATTTTAAAAACGCTAGCGTTTTCAATTGTGAAATCCGAAGGATTTTCCTTTCAATTGAAGCCGTTAGTGAAATTGTTTTGCAATTTTCAACTTAAATCCGCTACGAATTCCACATACCACGTTGTTGAAACCATAACCAAATTTTTATCAGTAGATGTTATAGTGAACTTTTCAGTTGTATCCTTGTCGATGATCGTTGAAATTGTATTATTGACCCCGGATGAACTCGACGATGAAATATTAAATTGAGTCAATGGTGTTACTAGCGTTAATCGATAAATACCTTTAACGGTTGCAGTGATATCTAATTTGTTGTTTGTAGGTGTCCACGCAAATGATCCGTGTTGGATCGTGTATACTACGTTGTTGGTTTTCTCATGAGGGATTTTTGTTTTTTCAATGATTGTTATCATCCTCGTTGCATCACCTTTGATTGCTTCGATGAAGATTTTCGTCTCATCGATGAATTTTTTTATATCAGGGAGTTTTATGTCGAGTTTATCGAATGTAGTTCCAAGAAATTTATCCACGATATTTCTACGAAAAATTGAAAACTGTTTTCCGCTATCCTCAATTCTAGATTGAAGTGTTGTTAGTTCCAACACAGAATTTTTCAACTCATCGTTGAGAGTTTTAAATTTATCTGTAATCGTCGAAAAAAGTACACCCGGTTTGAGTTTACCCTGATCGGAAAATAACACGATAGTATTCTCGATTGCGTTTCGTTGTCGTGTTAAAATATCATCCAACGACACATCACTGGTTTTCAATTTACCCTGACGATCTTGAAATACAACTATTTCGTTCGGGTCAACACTTGTTAAGTTCAACGTCTCAGCGATTTCATCTTCAATTATTTTTTTTATATCCTTGATAGAATCAAGGGTTGCAGTGTCATCGGGTTTGGGTTTCAAAGATCTCCCCCAAATATCAATCATGATATTACAAAACTCTTTCTCTCTCTAAAATCGTTTTTGACGACTTCATTGAAAAATCTTCGATTTTCGCCAGCGATTACTAGTGTATTCATTTACGACAACATGTGGTGGTTTTCCTCTTGGGTTACCAAACGAGTTAGAAATAGCGTTAAGGACATTTAATACTTCGCTGCCACATATTGGTGGGTCATTTATTTGTTGTGTTGGTAGCGTAGAATACCAAGTCTTCATTGGAAGGGTTTCTATATAACGCATAAACTCTTTTGGTGGGGCTAACCCATATGAATCAAAATAGACAATCCCACGTGGATCAATAGAGTATGCAACCCAGTGAGTTCCGGGTCCGGTGCTGTTATCTAAATTAATGATTCCGGTTTCAACGCTGTTTGGTTGATGTGGTAATTGATTTTTCATAAAGACACCTCTAAAATTTTTAATCTCCAGTTTTTTAGCAGCATCGAGTAAATCAAAATTGGACATTGGAGTCATAGACTCTTCAATCAAAGACTCTCCAACTAATAAACCGGTCCTAGTCTTAGACCCTTTCCGCTGTACCATGAATACGGGGTTCCTGGTAGTCTTAGACCCTTTCCCTTTTTTTTATATCCTTTCCCAGTTGCCTTTTGCAACGCCATCCCTGCCGCGGTCCCAACGGCTCCCAACGCAGCCGCTTTCGCTACTGCTGGGGCAGCCGCTGCAATCAATGCTGGTATTGCAGCTAACAATGGAAATATACTACCTGATTTTATCATGTTGGCGACTGCAGCCTTTGAAAATACAATTTGAACCCCTCGCCGTTTCTTTAGCGCATCATTGAAATGTTTTATTTGACGATCCGTTAATGATATTTTATGTGTACCGCCGGACATCTGCGCTGGTTTTTTAACGTTATTGTGGTTCCACATTCTTTAGCGGATTTTGATCGCAATTTCTTGACCTGACCATCAGTCAGATTGACACTAACAACACTATATGTCATTTTATTGTAAAACACATTTATGCTTTCAATTGATCTAATTGGAAACCCTTCAAGTTTCATTTACATATTTTCCACTGGTGCATCAACTACTCTCATTCGTCCACCAATACCTTCTAACAACATTGATTTGTCGCTGAGAATAACAGCAACCGCTCTATAATCAACACCACCAGGATCTATACGAGCCCTAAAATGTATGTCAACAACGGATTGTCTCATTAAATCAAGATGTTCCAGCGAAAAGTAATAAATCGGATATAGTTTTTTTAAAATCAAGTTGCGATATTTGTAAATCAGTATCAACATTTTGATCACGACCCATATATGACAGCATCCGATGATACACACGTGCTATGTGGTTAGTGTCGTAATCAAGCTGTATATCCTCGGTTGGTTCTTGTTGTCCGTTTATTCTCAGCGAAACCTCCTTAACTCCTAATTTATCAAATATCATATGACTGCGTTCTTGGGAACCTAACCTATCCCTATTCTGTAGAGCTACAAATATGTGGCGTGGAGCTGAAACGCCTTGTTTTGATGCCAGGTGCCATGTAAATGTACCATTAACATCATCCTGTTTGACATCAGTCGTTGTTGTTAGCCAGCTTATCAATGATTTTCCACCTGTGTCCATAAATGAAAGTAGCCGCTCTTCCGTGGTAATTGATGGGGTCATTACTGGCATCCACAATACTATTTTACTCAAAACAACTTTACCATCAACGGCACCAGTACGCCAAATTGCATCATTGTCATTACCTTTTCGCACTAACGCGATTGTGTGTTTGGCTCCATAGATGACTTTTCTGACATTTCTGCAGAATCCAAATATGTGATGGAGTGGAATCGCACATGAAAAATATCGTTGTGGTCTTTGCAACGTTGCTACTCGTGTTGCAAATCCTAAATTGAAATTATCATTAACGCCTCCGAGAATATCAAACGCAGCTCCGGGTCTGGTTCGACGTTCTGGATTAGCCGCTTCTTGTTGATCGGCTTCTGCATTATCTCTTGCTGTTAACACTTTAATGTATTGAAGGTGGTCAGCGTTATCAGTAGTATCCTTTGCAAACATCATAGACGGACCAGCCGACCTTGTATAATCATCGGAGTATCTTGCTAGCCCGATTATTGTTGTTGCAACATCAACTTCACGGTCTATTGATTCAATTTCTTTTCCATCAATGAGATATCTTGCACTTTCAAATAACGCCATTATGCCATTATTAACAAAACCAACTCGGACATTTGCGTTTTCTGCATATGGGGTATCAGCTGCAACATTTGTTACGAGTTTTCCTTCTACTTCGATAAATGCTTCACATGGCAAAAAGTATTTACTGGTATCTTGAACTTGTAGTTCAATTCGCGATCGTAGGTCGGGCTGTATTGCATGATAGAAATAGTATTGATAATCGCGGACGGAATCGTCTTTGCGCACTTGGGCTTCCATATCAAGAGCGGGATCAGCTGTTCGTTTAAACATTTATAACATTACTAGCGTTTTCAATTGGAAACGCTAGCGTTTTAACTCTTTGTAATCATCGTCGTTGAAAATTCTTCGAATTTCTTTTTCGTTTCAAACCACTTCCTGCTATCGCGTTCATGATAGCGCTATCTGTTACCGGTGGCGACGGAGTCACCGAAGCAGCCAACGACGCTAGTTTTTCTTCCACTGCACTATTTATTGCTTTGCTGATTTTTGCAGGCATCACTGTAGTTGATGGCAGCACTGGTGGTTTCACCACCGACTTAGTCATTCCTGGTTTCTTTCGCACCAATGATGCTATTTTATCTTTCGCGGCAGAAAATGCCTTTCCTGCAAGATTTCCAACAAAATCTCCGATTTTGCTGGTTCCCTTATCACGAATAATATCAATGGCTTTCATTGATAATTGTTTAGCTAATGGCGCCACTTTTGGAGCCATTCTTGTAAATAACCCCGCAATGGTATTGCCTAAACCATCTCCGTAATATGCTCTATAAACAGGCAATCGTGAGTTCACCACGTAGACGCTTACGGGTTTATTAGGGTTGTAGTGTATAATCATCTTGTTATAAAACTAGCAGTTTTTCAATTAGTGATCAATCGCTAGCGTCCATAGGATTTTCATCATAACGATGGGCGTCTCTGTGATTTTCAACTAATTCAGCAATGAGTTCTCGATATACATTAATGTCCATGATACCGCCGGTAAATAATCGTCTACAGATATCAGCTGCTTCATTAATTATTTCCGGAGAGTTATTTCCGGCTCGTTTCCCTCCGATGAGAACCTCTAACCGTGATATATCACTGAGGATGTTACCAGGACATGTCACGGTAGAGTCAAAGACTCCAGCATTGAAATCCAAAGGATTTTTAATCGAATATCCTTTTCCGCTTGTTTTCTTAGAACCAGTTTCTGCTTTTATGTCGATTTCTTCCGGGATTGGATCCTCCGTATAACGTGGTGGTCGTGTATCGCCTTTAACCGCAGCTAGAAAGTCATTATAACCAGAGTGCTGCAACGCCGAGATTCTATTCCCGCCGTGTTTCGCTAGATATATTTTTGATGCCCAATCCCTTCTGGTTTTTATAAAATCTTCAAACCCGTATTTTAATAAAGTCTCTCTTTTACCCCTTGTAAAATTGTATCTAGCAAAATCAGCTAATTCGGAATCAGTACCGAGTCTTTCAATTCTATTTAATGCTACGACTGTAAATATATTTCTAGGTGAATAGTCTCTTCCTGCAAGTGCACCTTGTTGTTCTTCTTCGAGTTCTTCAATTTCTCGTTGAGTTTTTATATCACTGGATAGCTGTTGTATCCCTGCGCGTGTTTGTTCGGTCTCTGCTGCAATTTTTTCAAGCACACCAAGAACAGGCACTTCTCGTCGCTTGCCTTCCTCAGGAATATCCCCAAATATTGCTCGTTCAGTTGCTGTTTTCACATCTTTGGTCGCACTTGTTATCAGAGTAAACAGTTGTTCACTTGACACAGAAAAGTCATTCTGCGCTTGTTGTCGTTGTTGAAGTTTCTCGCGAAGTCTGTCTCGAACCGGTATAAACTTTTTAATTGCTGCTAGCCGCTCTCGGGCTAATTTAGTTGTAAGCGATTCACCTACCATATAGTGTTTGTGAACTGAATTTTCAAATGTGAAACTATAACAATTAAATGCTGAGTTATTAAATAATGTACCATCAAGCTAACGTATCCATCTCGGACAAGGTTAAACTGTACGACGCTATCCGCGAATGTTTCAGAAATAACATCACTGAGGGTTTCAAAATTGTAATATCTGAGAACGGCGATGAACGATTTTTGTTAACTCCGCGGCAACAACAACAACTACGTGAAAATGGAGGCGTAGCGGTGATTACTTGTTATCACAACCAGATCATCCAGTATGCACATAGCTGCATGAGCAAACCCAAACTGTTGAGTATCCTTTCAGGAGAAAATCCCATGTGAGTGTTACAAAAAACGCTAAAAAAAATTATTTTTTACTGAAAATTACTGAAGGCCTATTTTTTATAGTAACGCTCACGTGGTTAGGATACTGGTTTTTCCTCGTTTAATATCTTCCTAAGATTACGAACTTTAGAACTAATTTCAGCTCGTTTTTGATACTCTTGGCCGAGCTTTTGACGTATTGCTTCAACGGTGCTAAATAGCGTTAAAAATACATCAATATCGTTACCATACAAACAAGCATAGATGGATTTTTGAATTTCTTTCACGAGTCTGTACATCTTAGGTAAAACATAACGACCCTTACTAGACTGATACTCAATGTCTTCATATTCCGAGGCAATCCTGTCACAGTCGAGATCTTTAGATAATACTACCCCTTTATTTTTTAAAATTGAAATTTCAGCAATTATAGAATTTACATCTTTGATATCCATATTTTTATAGTATACTGTATCTCTAATTATTAAAAAAAATTGTAACACTCATTTGGCAATCTCGCTGGCGCCCTATGACGTCAGAGAGACCCAGAGGTTATTTAATTAACTTAATTAAGTCCATGTATATGCTGTACTGAAAACCCCATTTGGAAACCCCTTTCGCGTCAAATAACGTGAAAGAGACCCAGAGGTATGTGACAACACGTATCTTTGGAACTCCTTGGGTGCCTTCGCATCCATGTAAGCCCAAGGGGACCCGAAACATACATCTTCGGCGGGAGGCCTAAGGTGACAAATATCATCTTAGACCGCCCAGAAGATATGCTTGGGGGGCGTCATACATGTACTTAATTACCTTAATTAATGGACGGCACAATGCCATATATGTCTCCGCTCGAGTGTTGCGGCAGACTTTAGGCATACATATACTTAATTAAGGATGGATATTTACAATGGAACGATTGATGGTAATGATGTGGGACGGCACAATTCCATATAAGGATGGTATTATTCAATGAAACGATTGATGGTAATGATGTGGGACGGCACAAGACAGCACAAACATGAAACGACGGGGCATTTTTTCTACGGCCAATCCAATCGATCAAAAGCAACCAAACTAAATTAACCCGGTTGCATGATTGACAAAAGACAACCACACGCCCGTGTTAATGGCGTTGGTTAGTTTTGATCGGTCGGAATTGGCTTTCGAAAGCCCCAAGCTTATTACGAGCCGTAATGTATATAAGGCGACTGATACAGCCGCGTCTTTCACGAGTGTGTTATTTTATTTCCTTGAATTACTTATTAATGCTGTTTCAAAACATTTAAAACAGACAGATATTTTAAATGAAGCACTAAACAAAATAATACAGTTGTTAAATAACAGCGTATATTTCCTGTTCTAATTCTCTAGACAAAATGCCTTTATCGATTAAATCACAAAGAGCTGTATACAGGAATTGTAATCCCACCTATTCAATGAATGGAAAACACTTCCGGCTGAGCGCGATAAAGAACGTCTGTACTAAATGGTCTAAATAAATATAATTGTAATGCAGTTTTAGCCCAAGCGACAATAAAACGTTTTAGAAATTGTTAAAAAAATACAACTATACCGAAGCTATGTATTTACTCCATTACAGTCTCGTGGGCGCGCCTACAGGTAATAGCAGACGACATAAATTCCTTTGACGTCATAATACAAGGGAACTTAGTAGGTAGAGTGTTAATTGCGGCGGATTTATCCATAAAGGATTTATCTCCCCTGAATCATTTCAGATGTATACGAATTTTATCCTGTGACCTGTCTTTTTTGACAGAGTAGTTTGATAAATTCCTTCTGCTACTCTTTCTACTGAAGGTCTACAAATGTCAAAATATTTTCCAGCCGCATTCATTGATTGAAATATTGATTCTTTGTTATTTTCTAAATCAAATGATTTTACGGGTCTCTTTCCAACTGACTTACATGTCCCAGTCCTGCCTAATTTTATATTCTGACGCTGAGTAACGACTCGTAGATTATCCAATTTATTATTTTGAGAGAACCCATCAATGTGATCAATCACAAAGCCATCTTTGATCAATCCGTTATGACATTCGAAAATAATTCTATGACAGAGATATGTTTTATTTCTAACACTAAACAGCAAATATCCCATATTATTCAGAAATCCTACCCTTTTTTTTAGTCTGCGGTTCCTGACAACACCATCACTGGAGGCTTCGTAATTAACAAGCACTGGATGAGGTCTGAAATCATTTGTATAATAATACTATTTGTCTAATTTATTATAAATCTCTGGATATAATCTTGAGGGGTTTTGATGATTTTGTCCTTGATTTTATCAAGGACGTTGGGGTCAATGACTGCATTTTTTATTCGTTTGTCATAATAGCGTTTTAGTTCCCTGTATCGTTTGCCGCCGCAACTGAGACATGACTGTGATTTTCCCCTTACCCCAGCCCCACATTGGAGGCACGGAAGGGGGCCAAAACTTCCTCGCCGAACGCTTTGTAAATGATACCCACAGAATTCGCTTCTGCATGATTTATTACACGGGGTTGTTGATCCAATCATTAGCCACTTGCAGTGATTCATTATACTATATTTTTATATTTAAATACTTGTTTTAATTATAACATGGAGGAGTTCAAGAGATTATCGAAAATCAAGCCTTGGAAAAAAACTAAATTCAATTTCGATAAGGAGTTCAAGAGATTATCGAAAATCAAGCCTTGGAAAAAAACTAAATTCATTGATTATACCATAAAAGAATTCCAGAGATTATCGAAAATTAAGCCTTGGAAAAATACTAAATTCAATCTCGATAAGGAGTTCAAGAGATTATCGAAAATTAAGCCCTGGAAAAATACTAAATTCAATCTCGATAGAGACTCTGATACACCAAAACGTCTAATCGGTGATAGAACTATACTGGGTAAAATCAGGGAGTGTTTTAATGAATTCTACCGAGACGGTGCAGCATACTGTTGGTCGACATTTAGAATTATTGATGAAGATGTCAATATACCCAACATCGATGCTACTATGAACGATGAAAGAGCAGCTGAGATAAGTTCACACCTTGGCGAGCCAACGGGGTGTAAATCCAAGGGTGTAAAATCCAAAGGGGAAATTCGAAGAATTTTATCATTGCAAAGCAATTCCCAGCAGAAGTATTTTTTCAGAATAGAATTCATTATCGAAGTCGAAGGCAAATGGATTATTAGGGATAAATTTGAACCAATCCTCAAGGATAAAAAGACTGTCATTGTAAGTAGAGATTCCAAACCAGGAATTCTAACTGGAATTGACAAGCCATACTACGAGAGATCTTATCCTGTAACAGCAATCGTTTATGGGATATATCCGTTAAATAATAAACCCGATATCGCAAAACTAGCTCCTATGAAATATTCTAATTCACTGAATTGTGTAGCAACACGGGTAATGGAACACTTCACAAATGCATCCCGAGGAAATAAACTAACTGATCTGCGACGTAGGAAAATAACCGAATGGGAACTGACAGTGAAACAGCACGGTGCAAAGATTTCTGATATAGCTAAATTAGAAACATCATTAAGATTCCCAATAACCGTTATGACGATAACCGGAGAAGTTTTATACGAACCGAAATATAACAAAAATGGAGCGCCAATACAAATTATTGATCATAACAAACACGCGTGGACACCTGCGGTAACAATATTTCCACGAGAACGAACCGTGAGATATATCCCCCCGGAATTTTCCGGGGAGTTCGTCGGGGATGTTTTTTATAATGAAAAATTATTCGATGCTATTCATGCGTTGTGTAAAGATGATCCTGTGTCAGTGTGGTTACTTAGAAGTGATGAAGATCCCGAAATAGGATTTGATCAATTTGTAAGACCAAATGGTGAATTATATCGCGTTGAAGAATTAGATAACAGAATGAGAAAAATCGCTAGTGATTTTTCACCGGAGAGTTTCCATGAAAAACTACTCACGGATAGTTTTACTATTCCATCAGTGGTAGCTCACTTCGCAAGAGAAAAAAACTCATGGCGTCCAACACAAAGTGATTTTCTCGAGGACGTTAAATTGAGTTGCGTCGAATTTAGTCATGGAGGACTGTGGAATACGAAATACCATCTTTGGCTTGGTAGACACCTATCTGAAAAGGCCTGGATGCCAATAGTGTTACTACGATATATGATTGATTGTTGTATGCTAATATCGTTGATTGTTTCCGAAGCTATTATATGCTATCGAGCTCAGAAAGAAGTTTGGCTACCACAACCCGATCTAGATCGTATAATTAGCGAACAGCGAAAACAGTTTCCAGATGGAAATTCGAAGAATTTCAATGAAGAACAAATCATGAATTGGTCTAAGAAGTTATTTGAAATTAAAAAAGAACAAGCAAAAGATTTTGGACGAAGAATAATCGGTAAATTTACCCAGGGTGGAAGATACGACAATGCAAAATATTCTTCGCGGTTGATTATAGATATCGCTGAATACGATTTTATTGTAACGGATTTAACGAAACAGGGAAAACTTGTAAATCGTAAAGACGCTTTCCTATCCGATGGAAGACGGTTAGGTACAATTGTTACCTATTGTGATGGATATATTAAACAATATACGCATTTGAGAAGTTCTATGCTAGCTTATGCTTCTATCAATTTATTTTCGATGATAAATAGATTTCCTAATACCGCAGTTAGGGTAGCCACTGATTCTATGTATAACCACAATAAATACAGATCAGATGTAGCTAAATTCACATCCCCGGAGGAAGCGTGGGGGTGTTGGAGATTTAAAAAGGAGACGCTACATGAGTATTGTGAATCGGCAGATGTTACCATGGATGATAAATATCTTTCATATAACCGTTTTGAAATTCAATCCGAATTTTCTAATGCACCACCGGTATCTGATCCAATATGTAGATACAAGACAGTTTATTTAAACGGTTGTGGTGGGTCAGGAAAGACAACTCGTGCAATTGAATTATACCGCGTTTCAAAATCAAACATGATTGTCCTAACACCTACTCACAGACTCGCCAGAGAGATGAAACAACGAGGGGTAAATGCCTATACTTATCATAGTTTCTTTCGATGGAAAGGCGATGAATGGACTCCTGATCGAATGGGCGATAAATTCATTCCTGAAATCATAATTTGGGATGAAATATGCACAGTATCGTTGAAAATATTACAAACCTTTCTTGAGTGGTTGTTATTGAAAAATACAAAAGTCGTCATGTGCGGTGATCATGGCCAACCACCACCATTTGTCGGTGCATCCCCACATGAATGGCTAAAGGGTTTTGTAGACTATTATGAAGAAATTACCACTGATTATAGATCACTTGATTAACAATTACGAGAATTCAAAGCGCTAATTAGATTACAGCCGGATAAAATCCAATGTGAAATAGCGCGTGAAATAATTTCAGAAACTCCCATAAATGATTTTTGGGAAACGTGGAGACCAAACGATTTGATAATTGCAAGTAGAAAAATAATCAGAGACATACTTCAGATGAAGTTATTTGAATTGCATAAAGAAAAATTTGCAACACTTCCAGTACCGTTGTGTTATAGGCCTTCGGATACACGAAAACAGAATATAGAAGTTGATATTCCAGGCCCAAAATCCGAAGGATTTCAAAAACAAATTCTCGTATTAAATGATATTGTGCTGGTTGATATCAGCGTCGTTGAAGATGCATTGCGTGCTAATAAATCCCCATGGACGCTAGGATACGCAGCGACGATACATTCTTCACAAGGATTGACTATATCGGATACAATTGTTTGGATGGTGGATAATCACATCGAATGGTCGAATTTAGTCTATCTTGCAGTATCCAGAGTACGAAAAATAAATCAACTTCGAAGAGTTGTCCTGGATGATAATGACACTACAATGGATGATGCTAGTATCGTTGATGTTAAAGTTATTGATAAAAAACTCTCCGGTTACAAACAACAAGACAAAAAAAAATAACGAGAATTTGACATTGATGCTGAATTAATAATTACGCTGAAGCAACAACAGAATAATCACTGCGCGAGTTGCAATTGTATAATGCGTTGGCAGTATTCGGATAAAGATCCTCGCCAATTTACCGTAGACAGAAAGAATAGCAGCATTGGTCATATCAGAAACAATGTGATGTTGACTTGTCTTGAGTGCAACAGACGAAGGGGTGCTAGTTAAGACCACGCGGTGGTAATTGAGTATCCTCGGGAATTACCTGTAGTTGTTGTCGAGTAAATCCTCGCTGAGGAGCAGTTGAATCCAGTTTATAGATTGGAGGTCTACCAGTAGATCGTGTTATACCGGATATCTTATGCGTAGTGACGCTCCAAATAGGATCGGTAGCTCTTTTTTACCACCCTCAAGCTCTCCTGGTTCGTATAAATACCTTACAGTGACATTACTACCAAGAATTTGTTCTCGGAAATCTTTTTGTGGTTGTACGGGTATATACTTCTTTTTAATAGCGTTGCTAGGTTTCATGTTGATTGTTCTAGTAATCTCATTATTGATTGCGGTAACTACACCTGGTAATCTCTTAACCCATTCACGGGATCTTTTATCCTGAATAAACTCCTTCGCGTATTGATATCCAAATAACCGTTCAGCAAGAGTCCGATTAAATCGTTCAGCAATTGCCTGATCGCGATGTAACGCAGTATGTCCTCGTCGTAACGTGGTATTATGATGTTTCATCGTTGTTAAAACAGCACCTTGAAATTCCTTGCCAGGATCGACTTGTAATAGATTTGGCCAGCGTAGTGGGCCTCGTCGATAAATCTTTTCAAATGCAGAAGCAACTTCAGGTGATGATTTTGTTTTTAGCGGTTCTGCTTGTTTGTATCGACTCGCAACGTCAACTACGGTTAGCGCGTATTTGTAACCGTTGTCATGTGGTAAAAACAATAAATCAGCTTGATGAACTTCATTAGGAGCGGTCACATCAAAATGCGAGTAATCAATTTGTTTAGGCGGTGGTAGATAAATTTGCCATATAGCCTGTTTGGATAACCAATTAGCCGCAGTAGCCTTTTTCACTTTTGCGGCGCTGGCGAGTTTATTGATTGCAGCGTTACCCCTCCAGTATCCTTTTGGAGAATAATAAATAGATTCCATATTATTAATTACCAGCGCCCATCATCAATTTGCCTTTCATAGCTGATTTTACCAACCACGAAGCCAACTTTTCTTTAAAAGATTTATCAGGAATAGCATTTAACGCATGAATTAATTTCACATCCGCGAGATGCCTGTGTTGCAGATTATTGCTTTTATAAGCAACATCATGAAGGTGACAGGCTTTATCAATGGCGTTTATTGGTTCTTCACCACGTCGGGGTTGGTTTTGATCATCAAGTCTGATATCTAATCGTGTTCCCGGTCCACAGTTGCTATATCCTGGAAGGTGCTTTTCTCCGGGGTATTTTGCCCATGGGGTTCCAGGGAGCTTGCCAATTTGGCTGCGATATCACCTCCTCGTTTTTTTTTTTAAACATCTCCGAGGTTTCATAGAAACAAATCTAAATTTTTTTGTACCACATGTTGCACATCTACCAGTAAGTGCTGATCTGTTATTTTTAGTTGTAATCGTCGTCACATCATTTGTGCTAGTACGCGTTTTACACTTCACACAATATAGATCCATAATTTATTTATAGAGATATGGATATAATTGATTTTTCAGCGACTAAAACAAGAGAACCAGTTAAGCATCATGCAGCGCTACCAAACTCTATCCGCGCAATTATAATCGGGCCATCTGGATCCGGTAAAACGCAATTGTTGCTCAATTTAATAATGAGATGGATGAAATGGGATAAGTTGTATTTAGTTGCTCCCAGCGTAGATGATCAACGATGCTATGAAGTGTTAAAGGATTTTAACGAGAATGCATCAGAAATTAAGGGTGAGAACGCCATCGATTTTATAACTGATATTGACGAGGCGCCATCCGTGGATGACCTTGATGGGAACATTAATAATTTAGTCGTATACGACGATGTGATGTTAGACAATCAAAAAAACCCAGCTAGGATCTTTTCCCGTGGGCGTCACAAAAACACTGACGTGATATATGTCACTCAACGATACACTCAGATTCCAAAAGTGATTAGAGACAACTGTAACTTACTGTGTGTATTTAACGGCGTTGATACACATCCGCTTCGAAATATTTGGCAGACATGGTGCTCTGATATGGACTTCAATCAATTAAAAAATTTCTTTAGTAACGCTCAGTCGACTCCGCACGGATTTATGACAATAAATTTACATGATCCTCGGACACGATATCGTATCGGACTCGATCAAATATTTGGTTGAACTCGTAAAAGAATTATTAACCCAGAACTGAAAGTTCCAGCAGCAGAGAGGGTGAATGACAACGACGTTGGCATATATAAGGAAATCTTATTTTATCGAATAGACGCCATTTTTTTTATTATTTGGTGGAAGCCTCAGATTTCCGAATCGACGCTCGGAAAGTTGTAGGATTCACCCTCTCTGCTGCTTCTGCCCTTTATTTAATACTAATATGACTAGACACTAAACAGTAGAGAATACGATTTTACCAGATTGTATAAGCATCTGATACTTTAATACACTTTGTGCTTTTAACGGAATGCCCTCGTCTATGCTGAAAAATTGGGATATGCCTGGGATGGTAGCAAGTCATTAATTAGTTTAGATGAACAGCACCTCCACCTGTTGCCATGGTGCCCGAAACAAATCTAATTATAATATCGTACCGTAATATTAATATTATTATCCCAAAAATGGATCTAAAAATAATATCGGACCGTAATATTAATAATAATATCCCAAAACGGATCTAATGATAATACCATACCGTAAACTTCCACAGCTGAAAAACAATCTTTTTTGCCCACATCAAGTGCAATTTGTTTCTAGGTTAATAGCTAAACCTATACGTCATTTATCAATAACCAACATTTTGACATTATGATCATTTTCATAACAAATCCACTATTATAAGAAAACTCTTTAACAGCCAATCCAACCACCCATTCACACCAAACCACAACAAAAAAAGAAACAATATAACATTAAATACATGTAATTGTAATAAAGCCAAATGTATTATCTGGCAACCATCCAGGAAGAGTATTAGAACAACGTTTTTCTTGCCAAATAAACTTTACTTTACATTAATAGGACTAATTTTCACTTTTGCTGGTTATATTTTTATTTGATTTTACGACAATTCATCATGAGCACCAAACTTGTATAATTTATTTTGCGACTTTTATCATTTAAGGCAATTTTAATGTATTATAAGTTTGTTTCTGATTTGCTTTCTTTTTCTTTTTTTCTATACTTTTTTGTTGTTTGTTGTAAACTCCCATTCAGTTAGTTTATAATTTTGAACATGCGAGGTATAATATGTTAAAACTAATGAGGATTTTGTTATGTTGCCCTCGGTCCACTATATCCTCATTCACTGCTTCCAGCATTTGACCAGACTCAGGATAAGAATAAACATATTTATTTATTATTTAAAGGTCACTTAACGTTTGGTCATTCATGGTCAAGACGGTAAAATTTATAGCCTTCGACATTTGACGAATATGTTATTTGCGCATGGTTTGTCTTTTCACGTTTACAACTTGTTGGTTTATAACAGCCACGAACCTATTTAAAATTTCATTTCCTTACTTTTAAGAATAGAAATATTAGAAAGGTGATGTAACACCAATCTACAATCACACTTTGTACATACAGTGACGTCACATCAATCTACAATCACACTTTGCGCATAAAGTTTCGTCATATCAATACACAATCAAACTTTGCACATAAGGTGACGTCACATCAATCTACAATCACGCTTTGCACATAAAGGGATGTCTGCAATGTCAGTTTGTACATAAAGTTTCATAATATCAATCTACATGTCAGTTTGTAAGTAAGGTGATGTCATATCAATCTACAATGTATATCAATCTACAATCTCAGTTTGTACATACAGTGATGCCATATCAATCTAGAATGTCAGTACATAAAGTGATGTCACACAAATCTATAATCTCAGTGTGTATATAAAGTGATGTCACATCAGTCTAGTCACACTTTGCACATAAATTGATGTCACATAAATGTATAATCACACTGCACATACAGTGATGTCACATAAATGTACAATCAGAGTATCTACATAAAGTTATGCAACATCAATCTATAATCTCAATTTGTACATAAAATGATGTCACACAAATCTACAGCAATAGGTTACAGATTACTACCCATCATCTTGAAGAATTTGCTGCTGGTTATTTAAAACAGACTTCCAAAGAAAAACCGGAAGTCCGTCTTCGAAGCAATGACTAGAGCATTACTGTTTGTAAAACTCATCTGTCGGTGATAGAAGACAATGATATTTTAATACTACTTTTACTTATTTCATCTGTTTATACCATCATAATTTTCATACTTGTACCAATGAAAGTATATTAGGCTTCCGAGTGGATTCCATCCTATAGGTATACACCAGCACCCGCCTTCCACCTCCCACATCATATACCCGCTGTCAACTAAGTAATACCCTTAATTTTGCTTGTTGATGTCCTTGTCTTGGGCTTTAGCTATGGTGAATGTTATGATATGCTATACCTGACATAACAAACCCCAATTATGGTAAATTTGACATATTCAAACAGAGGAGACCATTTTTCCCAATTCGTGACTCGGATCGAAAGTGGCCGCAAAGATGTTCATCGAAAACAAATATTATAGAAGGCGAAGTTAAAAACGGTTTCCCACGATCGCAGCCAGCCAGTTAAGAGAATAATGCACACTAATTTCATAGACTTATTTGGACCAATCAGAATTTTATTAAGTAAAATGTAACACGTTGTGATACCAAACATATGAAACTGGATACAGTATAAGAAAACGGTACCGAATATTTTATAAATCATGGATATATTTCGTCGTGTCTTGACTTGACGTTCTAGTATATTATGGCCATTATGTAAGTTATGTTTACATGTCCTTATAGAGCCGGAAGTGTGTTCTTAGTATGATCTAAAAAATGTAAAATTCCAAGTATATTTCTTTAATCCCGAAGATCTTAAGTTTACTTGACTTTTTATTTATCCATATAACGGCTCCAAATTCCACCCCACCCCACCTAAACTCCACCCCACCCCACCCAACAACTAAGAAACCAACAACTTTTGCATGCTTATTCTGTCATCTTGGACAAAATTGTCAACTCTCATATGCATTTGGTAGTAGTCAGTAGATTATAGTCCGAAATTAACTCTATTCCATATAGTGTGAGCAATGAATCAGCTACTAATATTCGCCTTGAGGGAAATATTTTTTGAACAACATTTATATACATTAATATAATAAAACTTTATTTCTTTCCATCATATCTTCGTCAGCGATAATTGGCACTGACGTCTGTTTTCTAATCTGATCAACTTTGTCGTCTGGATGGGTTTTCTTTCTTTTCTTATTAACTAGTTTATATCTGCACGTCTGTGGAAGTCGTAAAAGGGCATTGAAAACAGGATAAAACACTTTTACATTCATAATAGGAAGAAGAGAGAGAGACTATTTTTAACGTTCTGAAAACAATCTTCTGACAATGGTTTTAGTCAAAATTTTCTGTAGTTTGATAACCAGTCGGGCTCGTACACAGAAAATTCCATTAAACATCCATCAGTTTTATGAAACTATGTTTTGTTGTTTAATATTTTGAGAATTGAACACAAAGATTTGTTTAATAACGTGATATAATTATTTCGCATTCAAGCAGAAATGATATTGCCAGACATTTTCATTGTGCTTATATCTCCAGATTATCAAATTCTATTTTGATTTCAATAACTTTTCTGCTATTCATTTGAGACGGGCGCGGTATGTCAGGAAAATGGATTTGTGTTTCTGCTGTTTATGCCCCATCAACCCACAGTGACAATTGGTACTCATGCTAGTCGTCTAACATTTAATGCCAAATTATTGTTTGCTGCTCAAACATGTCAGACAATAAAATAAATAATAAATTAGCTTCTCGATTAGTCTCGTTGCGGGAAACAATTAATAGTTATTTATCTAGTTATGAAAAATCACATTACCTGAATTTTCCGGCGTATTTCATTTATTCATTATATCTGACGTCCAACCTATTTGTCTTATCATGAGGTTTTAAGATCTTCAACAATCAATGTGCATTGCTATTTGATCTATTTATTTTTCAATATGAAATTGCAATCTATCAGCATAATCCAAAATTAAAAATACCTACCCCAAGCTTCCACTAAGCGTGTAATTAATCTTTCAGTTTGGACTTTCTTTTAATATTGTATTACATTGTTTTTGTTATTCATGGAAATGTTGACAAGGTGTGTAGTCTAGGTCATAACAAACAACACAATTGTTTGACATATGTTCAAGAGTTACTAAGTTATGCTAACAACTCTCCCCGAAAATAAATTATCTTTGCTCCGATTGCATTAAAATATATAAGAAATCCAATCAGTATTTATTACTACACTCAACACACTTCACACTATGTACAAGTTACTCTTTAATATTAATTTCTACTGAGTAAACAGTTTCTCACCAATGCAAGCGTGAAATTAAGCTAGAATATTCAAATTATGCTCAACGGAAAAATACACGAATACGTCTTCCCATTGCCAATGGTCGGCCATATTATAAAGATGACGACAGTACATTCCATACTATATCTGTTGCTTAGGATACATTCATAAATGACTAGTTATCGGTTGTCTTTCAAGAAAAATGAATTAAAGTAAAAAGAAAATTTGGCTACTTTAATTGAAAAATTTCGAACAACCATCGATGAGGTTAAAAATAGAATTCAGCAAAAAGTCATAGTAAGAAATGCTCAAGGTACACGTGATCAACGAAAGAAGTATAATCTTTGCTGACCGTTTAGATTTGAGGTAAATTTGGGTCTCAGTCTTTTCGCCTTCCATGTAAATTTGGATCTCAGTCTTTTCGCCTTCCATGTAAATTTGGAGCTCAGTCTTTTCGCCTTCCAGGTAAATTTGGGTCTGTCTTTTCGCCTTTCAGGTATATTTGGGTCTCAGTCTTTTCGCCTTCCAGATTACATTCATACCATCTGGATACGATATATCCCTTAACTGTCAATCTGTATTAAATCCTACAAAAACGTGTACAAAAACGTGTACAAGAATGGGAAAAGATGAACGCAATTGCCGCAACTGATAACTATTGCGAAATATGTTTTATTTACATATAAATTCAGAGATAGATTGTGAATACTAATAGATAATTGTTTAAATTCCAATAAATATCTGAGGATTATATGTTTTGTCAGGATGCTTATTGGCTAGCATCAATATCTGGTAATTATGTTTTGGATTTGGATTTTTTTTGTAACTTTACCTTTAGCAATTTTTCAGTGATGTCCCTGCGTTGTCCGCTGTGTGACAGTTTATAGTGATATCCAATACTGGGACATCCTGTCGCAGACATATAACATGATCCCCCTCCCAGTCACATTTTTATTTTTACATTAGGTCAACCAGTCCTAACAATAACATAGTAATACTGAGCGCCAAGCGAGGCAGCTGTTAGTACCATTTGTATAAGTCTTTGGTATTTCTCAGCCTTGATTCGAGCCCGCGACCGTGCGCATCAGAGGCGGACGCTCTAACCACTAGGATAACAGCTACGTCGCAAGGCGCTCAACATTAAAAAGTTAGTGTTAGGACTGGTCAGCGTGGTGTCAGAATAATGTGACTTTGTGGGACATTATGCTGCATGTTTGCGGCATGATGACCAGTACTAGATATCAAACTGAGCAGCAGAGAGGGTGAGCCGGACAACATTTTTAGACAAGTTTTCACTGAAATCACGCTTAAAATCAATGAAACCAATGACATCAGACCCAAAAGTCAATGACATCAGGTCCCAAATATGTGTGTGAATCATGGATTAGGTCCAAAAAAAATTATGAAAAAATCAATGAAATCAATGAAATCAAAAACTTTTCAACTATTACATTTTTTGGGAAAAGGGACTACAACATCGTTGTCACTCACCCTCTCTGCTGCTATGGGTTAACCGAATATTTGATCCAGTCCTTACTACGACGAAAATCATTTATGATTTCACAAATAGACTAATTTGTAAAACCTCCTCTTGTAAATCAATCAGATTATTAGACTGGTCAGTGAGTTTGAAATTAATTCTGGTTAATGAATTATTATGACATCGCATATAGACTGGATTCACCGGGGACTCAATTATTAAAAACCCTGGAGGGGCTGTTGGTGCAAATGAATACAAAATATATCCTTGCTGAGCTTGATTTGATCGTTCTAAATTTATTTGATAGCTTCCTTCGATCACATCACATACTAAATTGAGCGCAATCACCGTTGAAATATTCACATTGAACGGAGCAATATGCCTGCCACCACCGTCTGGGTCATTATTATGTTTGAGGATAGTTGTTTGTGGTTGTGATGGTGATTTTTTTGAAACCTTCATCGATGGCATCATCGAGAGATTTTTGTAGTTCTGAGATATTATATCCTGGAAGTTTGAATGTTGGAATATCTCCTATGCGGATCCTATATTCTATTGCAAATAAATCTCTTGTTTTAGGACTACTGTCACCTAATACTTCTTGAATAATTTGTGAATGAAATGTTTCCATGTCATTGATGATTTTGTTACATGTTTCTACGACACTGATAAATTCATCTCGGGTGAGAGTGCCGGATCTAAGAGATATAAACAACAACGAAATATCGTTATTGAAAGCTGTGAAATTTTCAGTGATTTTATCCCGGTTAGCAAGATGATGAATAAGTCGTACTCTTTCATCATATTCTACTCTAATGAAAAAATATGACTTATCATAATCTTTATAACTCCTTACTGGATTATCAGATTTTGTCCTGTCTGTGATATAATCGGTTTTTTGTGGTTCTGGTAATTTAACGGTTTTTCCACCGGGTGGTAATTCAGGCCATCCTAGTACGGTTCTAATAGAACTCTGATAGATATCTACGACGTATCCTTCTGTGCTTATTTCAATGGCAGATGATAGTGTTGGGTCATGAACCGTTATAGCTATTTTTGACTCTTTTCCAGTAATCGATTTTATTCTACGCGCGAATTCATTATTGATTTGTTCAATTTGGTATGATCCGGTTGGTATGGAAACAACGTTCCAGTCTGGGGTACCGTCGGGTTTATTCTTATTTGCAAATACCAGTGAATTATTCGGTTGTTGACCACCAAATGATTTTGACCTAATATTTGGCCAACTGTGGTATACTCGTAATTTTGCTAGCGCTATCTCCTTCACTGGGACTGGAGAGGGGAAATTCACACTGAATTCTGGATTCGTTGAGGTTATTGAGATCATGCTTGTTTGTACTGGGTTTGTGTTCTCCACTATTTGTTGAAGTAATTCCATCTGTGTTGTCATTGTTATTATATTCATGATGTATTTCTAATTTTGACATCGCAGAATCATATATATCTACCATCGCTGAAAACTCACTCTCTGATATAATTGTATCATCGAGAGATGACGATATCAATGAGGATAATTGCGAGTATGCAGTGGACACAACATGAAATTGAATTATGTAGTCTTGTAGTTTCCGTTGGCTGCATGAGGATATTTTTTTTGTGATTATTGAAATTATTCCAGCGATTGTTGTTGCCGCAGAAATGCAAATTGGAACAGCTATCGGAGCCATCATTGTCACTGAAGACAGTATAATACCAGCTCCGGTGATTACACCACTCACAGCGTACACAGTAACATCAATTGCGGTAATTCTCCTGCGATATTTTTTAATTTTCAATTCATACTCCTCAGACAAGGTTTTGAGTCTAGTTTGATACTCTCTGACCTGATCATAGCGATATTGCGATGATGAAATCATTTTTATTTTAAATACGCTAGCGTTTTCAATTACGATTTACTTAAATTCGCTACGAATTCCACATACCACGTTGTTGAGACCCTAACCAAATGTTTATCAGTAGATGTGATTGTGAACTTTTCAGTTGTATTCTTGTCGATGATCGTTGAAATCGTATTATTGACCCCAGATGAACTGGACGATGAAATATTAAATTGAGACGATGGTGTTACTAGTGTTAATCGATAAATACCCTTGACGGTTGCAGTGATATCTAATGTGTTGTTTGTAGGTGTCCACTCAAATGATCCTTGTTGGATTGTGTATACTAAGTTGGTGGTTTTCTCATGAGGAATTTTTGTTTTTTCAATAGCTGTTATCATCCTCGAAAGATCACCTTTGATGCCTTCGATGGAAGTTTTCGTCTCATCAATGGATTTTTTAATATCAGGGAGTTTTAGTTCAATTTTATCTAACGGGGTTCCAATAAATTTATCAATGGCGTCGGTTGCTGTTTTTGTTGCTTCGTTGATAACCTTTTGATCATCAACAAACGTTTTAATTTCAGCGATAGATGGTGTAACTACAATCGGAGATCCAAAGAACTTATGAACGACATTTCTACGGAAACCATTGTAGTTTCTCAAATGATCGTCAAATTCTTTTTTGTATTCAGTGAATCGATCTGTAATCGTCGAAAAAAGTACACCCGGTTTGAGTTTACCCTGATCGGAAAATAACGCGATAGTATCCTCGATTGCGTTTTGTTGTTTAACCAAAATATCATCCAGAGAAATATTACTGGATTTCAATTTACCCTGTTTGTCTTGAAATACAACTATTTCATTCGGGTCAACACTTGTTAAGTTCAACGTCTCAGCGATTTCATCTTTAATTTTTTTTTGTATATCCTTGATAGAATCAGGAGTTGCAGTGTCATCGGGTTTGGGTTTCAGAGGTCTTCCCCAAATATCAATCATGATATTTTATATATCTCTCTCTAAAAAGCGATTACTAGTGTAGTCATTTACGACAATGTGTGGTGGTTTTCCCCTTGGGTTACCCAAGGAGTTAAAAATAGCGTCAAGGACATTTAATACTTCACTGCCGCATATTGGTGGGTCATTGATTTGTTGTGTTGGTAGCGTAGAATACCAAGTCTTCATTGGAAGGGTTTTTATATACCGCATAAACTCTTTTGGTGGGGCTAATCCATATGAATCAAAATAGACAATCCCACGTGGATCAATAGCGTATGCAACCCAGTGAGTTCCAGGTCCGGTGCTGTTATCGAGATTAATAATACCTGTTTCAGTTTTGTTTGGTTGATGTGGTAATTGATCTTTCATAAAAACTCCTCTGAAATTTTTAATCACTAGTTTTTTAGCAGCATCCATTAAATCAAAATTGGACATGGGAACCATCGAAGATTTGGAAACCATAGGTTCCTCAATTAATAAACCGTTCCTGGTAGTCTCAGGCCTGATCCGTGAACGGATCTCCCGCTGTACCATGAATACGGGGTTCCTGGTAGTCTTAGACCCTTTCCGCTGTACCACGAATACGGGGTTCCTGGTAGTCTTAGACCCAATCCTTGAACGGATCGTCTCTTTTTTTATATCCTTGTCCAGCTGCCTTCTTTAGTGCCATTCCTGCTGCAGTACCAACGGCTCCTAACGCCGCTGCTTTAGCCACCGCTGGGGCTGCTGCTGCAATCAATGCTGGTAACGCAGCAAACAATGGAAATATACCACCCGTTTTCATCATATTTTTAATAGCAGCCGCAGAGAGAGTAATCTGAACTCCCTTTTTATCCTTGAAAGCATCATTGAAATGTTTCACCTGACGAGTTGTCAGCGATAATTTATTTTCACCACCAGTCATTTGGCTGGGTTTCAACGTGATTGTGGTTCCACATTTTTTAGCCGATTCTGATTGCAATTTTTTGATTTGACCAAGAGTTAACGTAACACTAATAACACTATATGACATTATATATAATTGATTGATTCTAATTCAATGAAAAATCGAGAAAAATCGTTCAAAGATTTTCTACTGGGGCATCTACCACTCTCATTCTTCCACCAACACCTTCGAGTAGCATTGATTTATCACTGAGAATGACAGCAACCGCTCTATAATCAGCAATAGCACCAGCACCAACAATAGGACGATTCACATTAGCTCTAAAGTGTATATCAACAACTGACTGTCTTGTCAAATCGAGATGTTCCAGTGAGAAGTAATAGATCGGATACAGATTTTTAAAATCATATTGTGATATTTGCAAACCAGTATCGACATTTTGATCGCGTGCCATAAATGACAACAGACGATGATAAACTCGTGCAATATGATTTTCTGTGTAATTAAGTTGTATATCCTCAGATGGTTCCTGCTGGCCGTTTATTCTCAGTGAGACGTCTTTCACACCTAATTGATCAAATATCATATGACTGGAGAGTTGATTGCCAACTCGTGCGTTATCCTGTAACGCAATAAATATATGACGTGGCGCAGAAACGCCTTGTTTTGATGCTAGGTTCCAAGTGAATAACCCGTTGATATTTGATTGCTTCACATCTGTACTCACGGTTAGCCAACTCAACAACGACTTTCCTCCTTGGTCCATAAATGATAGTAGTCGTTGTTCTGCGGTGATTGCTGGAGTCAACACTGGCATCCACAATGATATTTTTGTTAAATTGACTTTACCAGCATCAGCATTGGGGGCTGCAACATCTGCTGGAATCCTCCAAATTGCGTCGTTATCATCACTCTTTCGTACAAGCGATACTGTATGCTTCGCCCCGTAGATAACTTTTCTGACGTTTCTACAGAATCCAAAAATATGATGCAGTGGAATCGCACATGAAAATGATTTACGCCCTACTCCCAACATTGCGTTTCGTGTTGAAGCTCCTAGATTGAAATTAGGATCGTTGTTTATAACTACAGCCTCGACATCAGCATTATCATTAGCAGCAGTGACTTTTTTTGGTCGTCTTACAACAAATGGATTTCCACCAGCGGTATTCTTACCATCCTTTGCAAACATCATAGAGGGTCCTGCTGATCTTGTATAATCATCAGAATATCTCGCTAACCCGATGATTGTTGTAGCCACATCAACATCACGATCTATGGACTCAATTTCTTTTCCATCAATGAGATATCTAGCACTCTCAAATAGCGCCATAATACCATTATTGACAAAACCGACTTGAGTACCAGCTGGATACGGTGCTGGTACAGCAGTAGTATCAGCAGCTGTTACAATTTCTCCTTCTACTTCAATAAATGCTTCACAGGGCAAAAAGTATTTACTGGTATCATGGACTTGAAGATCAATTCTTGCTCGACTATTTGAGTCTATGGCATGATAGGCGTAATATTGATAATCGCGTACAGAATCATCCTTGCCAACTGGGGCGTCTATATCAAACGCCGGATCATGTGATTTTTTGAACATTTTATTCTATTTATCAGAGTCTAAATAGTGAAATCGTAAACGATTTTTCCATTTTCATCGTCGTAGTTTTTTAAGGCCACTTCCTGCTATCATGTTTGCAATATTGCTTTGGTCCCCTTGATTTACCATCGACGCTAGTTTTTCATCTACTGCGTTATTTATTATTTTACTAACACTTGCAGGCATTTCTTCTGTAGACGGTAACGGTTTCTTTTTTCGCCCCACTAATGATGTTATTTTATCCTTCGCAGTTGAAAACGCTTTCCCGGCAAGATCTCCAACAGTACTAATACCCTTATCACGAATAACATCAATGGCTTTCATTGATAATTGTTTAGCTAACGGCATCACTTTTGGGGCCATTTTTGAAAAGAATCCTAAAATGGTATTGCCGAGGCCATCTCCGTAGTATGCTCTATAAACTGGAAACCGTGAATTAACTACATAGACGAGGGTTGGTTTATCATGATTGTAGTGTACGATCATTATTATAAAAACAATAGTGTTTTCAATTGTTATTTAATCACTATGATACCCATTTGCTAACTCGTCAATGAAATCTCGATAGGTTTTGATATCCATGATACCGCCGGCAAATAACCGTCTACAGATATCAGCTGCTTCATTAATTATTTCCGGTGAATTATTTCCAGCTCGTTTTCCTCCGATGAGAACATCTAATCGTGATATATCATTGATAACACTATCAGGACAAATGTTTCCAATCCTTGGATTTCCTAATCCACTTCCGCTATAACCAGCTGCTTCATCTAGTTTGTCTGTATCCGTGGTTTGTAAATAATCAAGAGTATCATCATCATCATCATCATCAGGTGGTAGTTGTTGTTTTTTAGGTGAAAAAGATATTTTCTTTGCAGGTTGCTGTCGCTTTCTTTGCAATCTTGGCGGTTTTTGTTGTTGTTTAAACTCTTCGTATTGATTATACACGTGATCCACCATCCTGATATATTCAATGTATGATGCACTATCTGTCTTTTTTTGACTTTTTCCAGTTTTGATTTTATAGAATATATCAGCCCAGTGAGTGAAATTCTTAACAAACTTATGATGTTCTGGTTTCAACATTTTTTTTCTGTCTTCATAGGACGTAACAACAAGCGTAGGAATTTCTGTTGGATCAGTCTCATCAATTGCTGCTAACCCTTCTTCGTTAAATCTCATGCGTAAATCATCTACTGTTCTCTTTGATTCTATTTGTTTTGTTTGTTCAGTTTTCGCTGCTAGTTTTTCAAGCTCACCAATAACAGATTTCCCCGTCTCGGGACCATCTCCCAGTAAAGCACGCTCTACCCCCTTCGTTGCTGTGGTTACTGGTTTAAACAATTCTTCAGACCCCAGAGCAAAATCAGTTTGTAAACTCTGTCGTTGTTGCAGTTTATTTCTTACAGAGTCACGAATTGGTATAAATTTCTTAATTGCATCTAGTCGCTCACGAGCCAGTCGGGTTGTTAATGCTTCATTGACCATTATTTGAAATCAGAAACCATTTTTCAATTGTAAAACACTTTTTCAATCCCGACCTAACACCATCGTGCAACTCCCTTTTTGACATCAGTGACATGTCGGATGATTTTTAACACGGTCATGGAAGTGTTATTTCATCGTGAGACATCTTCTATCATTGATGTTGAAAGTCACATAATTGTATATAAAATAAATAATACTGTGACTTTCAACATTCTAGTTTTGACCAATCTGACACATCCTCCATCGATTTTTGACATCCCCCTTGAGGGTCGGCTAAAAAAAATGAGGGTCGGAATGATAATGGTCGGGCAATCAAAAAATGATAATGGTCGGGCAATCAATGGTCGGGCAATCAAAATTGTTCATTTTCTTGAATTAATGCTCGTAGGTTTCTAATTTTAGAGTTGACTTCTTTTTTCAATTTGTATTCGTTACCTAATTCTTTTCGTATTCCCTCAACGATAGTATACAACGGAACGAACACACTGATGTCACTGGAAAATGAAAGAGAGTCTTTAATAGAATTCTGAATTTTTTTGATGAGTGCATATTTCTTGGGTAGCATATACTTGTTAGTGCTAACTCCGTATTCAATATCCTGAAAATCAGACACAATTTGGTCAGGATTTAATCCATCTGATAGTTTGATATCCTGATTTTTCAATTTTGCTATTTCAACTATGATGCTATTCATGTTTTCAGAATTCATTATTCTATAAGTATGACATATCTCTAATTGGAAATTATGACGCATTAGACATAACTAAATTGAACTTTTTGCCCCGTCTTTTTTGAAATAGCCGATCGATAAATCCTCCCTGCAACTTTTTGAACAGAAGTCGGACAAATATCGAAGTGCCTACCGGCTTCATTCATAGATGAAAATATTTTTTCTTCATTAGTTATTGTATTCAAAGATGTCACAGGTCTCTTCCCAACCGTTTTGCAAGTGCCAGCTCTTCCTCGTTTGGAATTCTCACTCAGTGTGATAGCCTGCAGATTGCATACAGAATTATTCTTTGGATTAGAATCCTTGTGATCAATAACAAAACCATCCCCGATCAAACCATAATGACATTCATACACGAAACGATGGCAGTAATATTTCTTCTTTCCAGCGCCAAACATCAAATACCCATGATTAGTCACAAAACCAACTGATTTTTTCAGTCTACGGTTTCTGACAGTACCATCACTGGATGCTTCATAATTTGTAATCACTGGATGTGGTCTGAATTCTTGGTTCATATATACTATTCTATTGTTTGTCTAATTCAATGTTTGGTTCAATAATTACATCACTGGAAAATCTTTCGATGTAGTCTTGCGGGGTTCTTATGATTTTATCCTTGATGTTGTCAGGGTCAAGGGCTTTTTCAGGGTCATAATTTCTGATGGATTGTCCATTTTTTATTCTTTTATCATAATAACGCTTCAATTCCCTATATCGCTTACCACCACAATCAATACATAATTGTGATCTTCCCTTAACCCCAACCCCACATCGAATACAGGGTAACGGACCAAGACTTCCACGTCGAAAACTTTGCATATGATACCTACAGTATTCATTTTTTCTGCATGATTTGTTACACGGGGTTACATTTCCCATCATGAGCCATTTGCAGTGATTCATTATACATAAATCTTTCATTTAAATGCTTGTTTTTTATATAGCATGAAGGAGTTCAAGAGATTGACTTCGAAAAATGCTAAATTCAATGCCGATAGAGAGTTCAAGAGATTATTGAAAATCAATCCTAGATTTAATCTCGATAGACCAAAAAAACGTCAAAAACGTCCAAGAGACGGAAACATGAAAGAGTTTAAGAGATTATTAAAAATCAATCCTAGATTTAATCTCGATAAACCCAAAAAACGTCCAATAGACGGAAACAAACGTAACAAACGTCCAAGAGACGGAAACATGAAAGAGTTTAAGAGATTATTGAAAATCAATCCTAAATTTAATATCGATTGACCCAAAAAGCGTAACAAACGCACAATAGACGGAAACATGAAAGAGTTTAAGAGATTATTAAAAATCAATCCTAGATTTAATCGCGATAGACCCAAAAAACGTAACAAACGTCCAAGAGACGGAAACATGAGATCATCATGGAAGGATGCTCAATTCAATCTTGATATAGTTTCTAATACACCCAAGAATAAAATTCTTGATAAACCCATCAGAGACTGTTTTAATGAATTCAAGCGTGATGGAGCATCTTATTGCTGGTCAACATTTCGAATTGATGGTGTTGTTGACGCTACCATGAATGATGAAAAAGCAGCAGTGATCATTTCACGTGTTGGGGAAAAAAGTCATTTTTTCCGAATCAAATTCGTTATCCGTGAAGATGACAAATGGATTATTAAGGATAAATTTGAACCCATTCTCAAGGGTAAAAAAACTGTCACCGTGAATCAGGATTCCAAACCGGGAATTTTGACTGGAATTGATAAACCCTACTACGAAAGATCTTATCCTGTCACAGCAGTTGTTTACGGGATCTATCCGCTCAATGAAAAACCTGATATTTCAAAACTAGCACCCATGAAATATTCGACAGGGCTAAATTGTGTAGCAGAACGAATAATAGAACACTTCACAAATGCGTCCCGGGGAAATAAACTAACTGATCTAAGACGAAAAAAAATAACCGAGTGGGAGTTCACAACAACCGACGCCATTGATAAATTTATTGGAACCCCGTTAGATAAAATTGAACTAAAACTCCCTGATATTAAAAAATCCATTGATGAGACGAAAACTTCCATCGAAGGCATCAAAGGTGATCTTTCGAGGATGATAACAGCTATTGAAAAAACAAAAATTCCTCATGAGAAAACCACCAACTTAGTATACACAATCCAACAAGGATCATTTGAGTGGACACCTACAAACAACACATTAGATATCACTGCAACCGTCAAGGGTATTTATCGATTAACACTAGTAACACCATCGTCTCAATTTAATATTTCATCGTCCAGTTCATCTGGGGTCAATAATACGATTTCAACGATCATCGACAAGAATACAACTGAAAAGTTCACAATCACATCTACTGATAAACATTTGGTTAGGGTCTCAACAACGTGGTATGTGGAATTCGTAGCGAATTTAAGTAAATCGTAATTGAAAACGCTAGCGTATTTAAAATAAAAATGATTTCATCATCGCAATATCGCTATGATCAGGTCAGAGAGTATCAAACTAGACTCAAAACCTTGTCTGAGGAGTATGAATTGAAAATTAAAAAATATCGCAGGAGAATTACCGCAATTGATGTTACTGTGTACGCTGTGAGTGGTGTAATCACCGGAGCTGGTATTATACTGTCTTCAGTGACAATGATGGCTCCGATAGCTGTTCCAATTTGCATTTCTGCGGCAACAACAATCGCTGGAATAATTTCAATAATCACAAAAAAAATATCCTCATGCAGCCAACGGAAACTACAAGACTACATAATTCAATTTCATGTTGTGTCCACTGCATACTCGCAATTATCCTCATTGATATCGTCATCTCTCGATGATACAATTATATCAGAGAGTGAGTTTTCAGCGATGGTAGATATATATGATTCTGCGATGTCAAAATTAGAAATACATCATGAATATAATAACAATGACAACACAGATGGAATTACTTCAACAAATAGTGGAGAACACAAACCCACTACAAACAAGCATGATCTCAATAACCTCAACGAATCCAGAATTCAGTGTGAATTTCCCCTCTCCAGTCCCAGTGAAGGAGATAGCGCTAGCAAAATTACGAGTATACCACAGTTGGCCAAATATTAGGTCAAAATCATTTGGTGGTCAACAACCGAATAATTCACTGGTATTTGCAAATAAGAATAAACCCGACGGTACCCCAGACTGGAACGTTGTTTCCATACCAACCGGATCATACCAAATTGAACAAATCAATAATGAATTCGCGCGTAGAATAAAATCGATTACTGGAAAAGAGTCAAAAATAGCTATAACGGTTCATGAGCCAACACTATCATCTGCCATTGAAATAAGCACAGAAGGATACGTCGTAGATATCTATCAGAGTTCTATTAGAACCGTACTAGGATGGCCTGAATTACCACCCGGTGGAAAAACCGTTAAATTACCAGAACCACAAAAAACCGATTATATCACAGACAGGACAAAATCTGATAATCCAGTAAGGAGTTATAAAGATTATGATAAGTCATATTTTTTCATTAGAGTAGAATATGATGAAAGAGTACGACTTATTCATCATCTTGCTAACCGGGATAAAATCACTGAAAATTTCACAGCTTTCAATAACGATATTTCGTTGTTGTTTATATCTCTTAGATCCGGCACTCTCACCCGAGATGAATTTATCAGTGTCGTAGAAATATGTAACAAAATCATCAATGACATGGAAACATTTCATTCACAAATTATTCAAGAAGTATTAGGTGACAGTAGTCCTAAAACAAGAGATTTATTTGCAATAGAATATAGGATCCGCATAGGAGATATTCCAACATTCAAACTTCCAGGATATAATATCTCAGAACTACAAAAATCTCTCGATGATGCCATCGATGAAGGTTTCAAAAAAATCCATGATACGTGGAAAAAAACACCATCACAACCACAAACAACTATCCTCAAACATAATAATGACCCAGACGGTGGTGGCAGGCATATTGCTCCGTTCAATGTGAATATTTCAACGGTGATTGCGCTCAATTTAGTATGTGATGTGATCGAAGGAAGCTATCAAATAAATTTAGAACGATCAAATCAAGCTCAGCAAGGATATATTTTGTATTCATTTGCACCAACAGCCCCTCCAGGGTTTTTAATAATTGAGTCCCCGGTGAATCCAGTCTATATGCGATGTCATAATAATTCATTAACCAGAATTAATTTCAAACTCACTGACCAGTCTAATAATCTGATTGATTTACAAGAGGAGGTTTTACAAATTAGTCTATTTGTGAAATCATAAATGATTTTCGTCGTAGTAAGGACTGGATCAAATATTCGGTTAACCCATAGCAGCAGAGAGGGTGAGTGACAACGATGTTGTAGTCCCTTTTCCCAAAAAATGTAATAGTTGAAAAGTTTTTGATTTCATTGATTTCATTGATTTTTTCATAATTTTTTTTGGACCTAATCCATGATTCACACACATATTTGGGACCTGATGTCATTGACTTTTGGGTCTGATGTCATTGGTTTCATTGATTTTAAGCGTGATTTCAGTGAAAACTTGTCTAAAAATGTTGTCCGGCTCACCCTCTCTGCTGCTAACTGTAGACATCGAAGCGATATGATTTAATAATTGATAACGTTACGTTAAAAATCTCTCTCTCTCTCTCTCTCTCTCTCTCTCTCTCTCTCTCTCTTCTGATCAATATTCAAAATGACTTCGATGACATTTTGAAACAGACTATGTCGCCTAATTAGCACCAGAAATGACTTCACTGGCAACTTGAAGTGTATGTCGGATTGTTCTGGAATACTTTGCATGCAGCACAATTGCACGTTTTATTGAACAGGTGATATCATACCCACACCCACATATAGTCCATCAAAATCAACACAGATTCGGGAGGTTGATTTATTGGACTAGGAAAATATCACCTTAAAACAAACTCGTATGATGTTGTGGCCAGTAATTTCTAACAAAGATAGTTTAATGTCATACTTAATCACAGTGTGATAGATGCAGTGATGAATCAATGGATAAATAAATTGAAAGAGACAAATAAAATAAAAAGTATTTCGATTGTAGGATTTGCTTCAGGGTATATGAATAACAGGGGCCATATTTTTCATAACTCTTACGTAATTATTAAGATCCTGACGTAGTACAAAATATTCCCTCCCTTTGGGATTTGTCTACACACAACTGAAACTTTTTTTTCTTGAAAGGAATCAGTATTTTCCAAGCTATTCACAACGCATAATGTACCAATCACTGTCAAAACCTATGTGCGGTTTGAACCTTGTCGCCTAATCAACTTTCTAAAAGATGAAACATAATTTGATGTTAGCTTATGTAGCTGTAATAGTGATACATGAAATAAAATGTATTTAATTCCTCCCACGCCATCCATTATACGATTACGGACGGTCATTAGACGTGCCTAAGTGATATAATATTACAATGCAAATTTCAGCATCAGTCCGAAATATAACCCTACGCATCTGTCTCCGTTATCATATTAAATGTAAATGCTGCATTTTGTGTGGGAAAGTACGCTCAAGAGGATCACATCGGATCTGTATTGGGTTGACCTGCGCCTGTTAATGGCAATGACCATACCAATGGGCTATCAATATGTATGGATTCACCCTGACATGGGCTGAAATCATTCAATAGATTTCTACAGATTAACAGATGCAATAACAGAATGAGGCAAAAAGATCTTAGAAAAAGCTAAAGAAGAAAAAAAATAATTAGAAATTTCCACTAGAAAGGTTCTTGAGGGTAACTGTATTACGCCATGAATGTTACTGCATTACGTCATGAAGGTAACTACATTACGGTATTAAGTTAATTGCATTACTTCAGTTTTCATGGTAAATATTCATTCACACATTCATCTTCAAATGAAAACAATCAATACACATTCAAACGCATGTTGTCACCATGAATTAAATCTTTTATCTATTTCCGATTGATTTTCATGAAATATACAGTAATAAATGTACTGTTCTTTGTATTTTAGTATGGTGTGGCATTAAGGCCAGTTTTATTCCACGAATATCAATGTTTATTTACACGTTTAGGGCCTATATAAAAACAGAAGCATAATTTCGAATCGGCGTCAAAGCAACGTCATTCTTAGAATTGCTTTGACAGGTATTTACCACAATTATTATCACTATTGTTAAATAATATGAAAGCTGTTAACCTTCTTAACTATCCGCTGATTAAAAATATATGCAAGTGATGCAATTTCTTCAGTCCACATTGCTTCATGGATCACCTTCTTGACGGCTTTCTGATTTCTTTCCAACCAACTTTTTTTATAATAGTTAAGCGATTATAGCTTTCCCTTCTGCGTATCTGTATTTACAGATTTCTTCCTGGATTAGTATGATTTTCCTTAACTCAGTTTTCATACATGCCGGAGAAAAGTCCAGACATACTGAAGCGTTTTACACATTTCCTAATTTTCAATTGAGAACTTTATAATTTCAAATTTTAGTTAAGTACTTATAAAACATATACAACGATCGAAATGGTCAAAGTATTATTCATGCGCCATGACCTACTCACACATAAAGACCAAATAACAGCAAAAAGAAAACATTACATTATATTTAATTACTTTTTTTAAAAAGAGTTTAATATTGGAAGCACCGAATGAAACTAAGATAGCAGAAGAAGAAAAAAAAGATTTTGTTTTAAAACAACCATATGACAGTTTTGAAAACGTGTGAATATCAAAACTCTTATGTATCCCGAGATGCTGACTGGGATATGCATTGTTACATACTATGAAGTGTATGTGGATCGAATAAGTTTCATTTGCTAAGATGGAAGACTGACAAGGATTTAAACCAATTTGAATAATCGCCGTATAAAGGCCTTCCTAAAATGGCAGTTCTGTGAAGATGTTGCTTTTTAATATCACAGCTGAATCACATCACCATTTGCCATGCTAAACTGAAACATCATGACGCCAAAATAGTCATAGCAAAACGTTTTAATAAATTACTGCTAACAATTATAAAGATAAAAAAGCATTTCATATATCTAATGCTTGTTCATGTAATTCATGATCCACAAACATTCACGAAATTCAAGGTCCAAAAAATGTAAGTACATTTATAAACATTCTTATGAATATTTAAAGAAGACATACATGTATGACTTATCACTTGCATCTTGACCATATCACCAGCTATGACCATTATCAAACAGTGTATGTCTTCTATCCCTAGCCTAAATTGTATCAAAATAGTTACACGCGGCAAATTTAAAAACAGATGTTGTGCTATACTCCTAATATTTTATCGTCCTATTGACTTATTGCTAGAGAATTAAATAGAAAATCATCGGGTTTTAGTTCTGTTTGATATTCATTTGTTATGTTTGTTGCATAGGGAATCAAACCAAGAATCACTGGGGTTTAGTCCTATTTAATGTTCATTTGCTATGTTTGCTGCAAAGGGAATCAAATCAATAATCACTGGGTTTAAGTTATTTTTGATGTTCATTTGCTGCTAGGGAATCAAATCAAGAATCATTGGGTTTTAGTTCTATTTGATATTCATTTGCTGCATAGGGAATCAAGTCAAGAATCATTGGGTTTTAGTTCTATCTGATGTTCATTTGTTATGTTTGCTGCATAGGGAATCAAATCAAGAATCATTGGGTTTTAGTTCTATTTGATGTTCATTTGCTGCATATGGAATCATGTCAAGAATCATTGGGTTTTAGTTCTATCTGATGTTCATTTGTTATGTTTGCTGCATAGGGAATCAAATCGAGAACCAATGGGTTTTAGTTCTATTTGATGTTCATTTGCTGCATGGGGAATCAAGTCAAGAATCATTTGCTTTAGTTCTATCTGATGTTCATTTGTTACGTAGTCAAGAATCATTTGGTTTTAGTTCTATCTGGTGTTCATTTGTTATGTTTGCTGCATAGGGAATCAAATCAAGAATCATTGGGTTTTATTTCTATTTGATATTCATTTCCTATGTTTGCTGCATAGGGAATCAAATCAAGAATCATTATGTTTTAGTTCTATTTGATGTTCGTTTGCTTCTAGGAAATCAAATCAAGAATCATTCGATTTTAGTATTATTAAATGTTCATTTGATCTGTTTGCTGCTTAGGGAATCAAATCAAGAACCAATGGGTTTTAGTTCTATTTGATGTTCATTTTCTCTGTTCGCTTCTAGGAATCAAATCAAGAATCATTGGGTTTTAGTTGTATTTCATGTTCATTTGCTGCTACGGAATCAAATCATGAATGATTGGGTTTTAGTCCTATTTGATGTTCGTCCTGCATAGGGAATCAAATCTAGAATCATTGGGTTTAGTCCTATTTGATGTTCATGTGTTTTGTTTGCTGCATAAGGAAAACGAATCTAGAATCATTGGGTTTTAGTCATATTTCATATCTAGTTGCTTTGTATGCTGCATAGGGAATCAACTCTAGAGTCATTGGGTTTTAGTTCCATTTGATGTTCGTTTACTGCAATGGAATCAAATCAGGAATAATTGGGTTTTAGTCCTATTTGATGTTCATTTGCTTTGTTTGCTGCATAGGGAATCAAATCAAGAATCATTGGGTTTTAGTTCTATTTAATGGTCGTTTGCTCTCTTTGCTTCTAGGGAATCAAATAAAAAATCATTAGGTTTAGTCCTATTTGATATTCATCTTCTGTCTGAGAATCAAACCGTGAATCATCGGGTCTTAGTCCTATTTGATATTGATCATCTATGTTTGGTGCTAGTGAAACAAATCAAGAATCAATGGGTTTTAGTCCTATTTGATGTTCCTTTGCTATGTTTGCTGCATCTGGAATCAAATCAGGAATCATTTGGTTTAGTCCAATTTGACGTCCATTTGCGTTCTGTCCTGCTTAGGGAATCAAGTCAAGAATCATTGGGTTTTAGTTGAATTTGATGTTCATTTACTGCCGGGGAATCAAATCAAGTATCAATGGGTTTTAGTTCTATTTGATGTACATTTGCTCCGTTTGCTGCATAGGGAATCAAATCAGTAATCATTGGGTTTTAGCTCTATTTGATGTGCATTTGTTGCTAGGGAATCAAATCAAGAATCATTGGGTTTTAGTCCTATTTGATGTACATTTGCTCTGTTTCCTTCTTAGGGAATCAAATCAAGAATCATTGGGTTTTATTCATATTTGATATTAATTTGTTTCGTTTGCTGCATAGGGAATCAAATCGAGAATCATTGGGTTTTAGTCCTATTTGATGTTGATTTGCTTTGTTTGCAGCATAGGGAATCAAATCAAGAATGATTAGGTTTTAGTTCTATTTGATGTCCATTTGCTGCTAGGGAATCAAATCAAGAATCATTGAGTTTTAGTCATGTTTGATGTTCATTGGCTTTGTCTGCTGCATAAGGAATCAAATCAAGAATCATTGGGTTTCAGGCATATTTGATATTCATCTGCTTTGCTTGCTGCATAGGAAATCAAATCAAGGATCATTGTGTTTTAGTCCGATTTAATGTTCATTTGCTTTGTTTACTGGATAGGGAATCAAATTTAGAATCATTGGGTTTTAGGCATATTTGATATTCATTTGCTTTGTTTACTGGATAGGGAATCAAATCAAGAATCATTGGGTTTTAGTCCGTTTGATGTTCATCTTCTGCTACAGAATCAAAGCGTTAATCATCGGGTCTTAGTCCTATTTGATGTTGATTATCAAAGTTTGCTACTACTGAAACAAATCAAGAATCAGTGGGTGTCAGTCCTATATGATGTTCATTTGCTATGTTTGCTGCATAGGAAATGAAGTAAAAAATCATTGGGTTTTATTCCTATTTGATGTTCATTGGCTTTGTTTGCCGCATAGGGAATCAAATCAAGAATCATTTAGTTTTAGTCCTATTTGATGTTCATTTGCTATGTTTCATAGGGAATCAAATCAAGAATCAACGGGTGTAAATTGAATTTATATTCATTTGCATTGTTTGCCGCATATGGTATCAAATCAAGAATGATTGGGACTTTAGTTATATTTGATTTTCATTTGCTCTGTTTGCTGCTTAGGGAATCAAATAAAAAATCATCTGGTTTTATTTCTATTTGATGTTCATTTGCTCTGTTTGGTGCATAGGGAATCAAGTCAAGAATGATTGGGTTTTAGTTCTATTTGATGTTCATTTGCTATGTTTCTTTCTTAGGGAATCAAATCAAGAATTACCGGGCTTTAGTCATATTTTATGTTTATCTTTACAAGAGAATTAAATCGTGAATCATCGGGTCTTAGTCCAAACTGATGTTGATCATCTATGTTTGCTGCTAGGAAAACAAATCAAGAATCAATAGGTTTTAGTCCTATTTGATTTTCATTTGCTATTTTGCTGAATAGGGTATCAAATCAAGAATCATCGGGTTTTAATCCTATTTGATGTTCATTTGCTTTGTTTGCCGCAGAGGCAATCAATTCAAGAAGCATTGGGTTTTAGTTCTATTTTATGTTCATTTACTGCTAGGGGATCAAATCAAGAATCATTGGGTTTTGGTCCTATTTGATATTCGTTTGCTCTGTTTTCTACTTAGGGATTCAAATAAAAAATCATTGGGTTTCAGTTCTTTTTTTATGTTCATTTGCTCTGTTTGCTGAATAGAGAATCAAATGAAGAATAATTGGGTTTTAGTTCCATTTGATGTGCATTTGCTGCTAGAGACTCATATCAAGAATCATTGGGTTTTATTTCTATTTGATGTTCATTTGCTTTATTTGCAGCATATGGAATCAAATCTAGAATAATTGGGTTTTAGTCCTATTTGATGTTCATTTGCTGTATTTGCAGCATAGGGAATCAAATCTAGTCATTGGGTTTTAGTCCTATTTGATGTTCATTTGCTTTGTTTGCTGCTAGACAATCAAATCAATAATCATTGGATTCTAGTCGTATTTCATGTTCATTTGCTGCTAGGAAATCAAATCAAGATTCATTGGGTTTATATCTATTTGATGTTGATTTGCTGCTTGCTAATCAAATCATGCATGATCGGGTTTTAGTTTTATTTGATGTTCATATTTTATGTTTGATGGTTAGGGAATCAAATCAAGAATCATTGGGTTTTAGTCCTTTTGGATGCATAGGGAATCAAATCAAGAATCATTGGGTTTTAGTCGTATCAGATGTTCATTTGATGCTAGGGAATCAAATAAAAAAATTATTGGGTTTTTGTACTTTTGATGTTCATTTGTTGTTTGCTGCTTAGGGAATCAAATCAAGAATCATTGGGTTTTATATCAATTTGATGTTGATTTGTTGCTAGCTAATCAAATCAAGAATCATTGGGTTTGAGTTCTATTTGATGCTCATTTTACTATATTTGATGCTTATGAAATCAGATCAAGAATCATCTGGTTTTAGTTCTATTATTGTTCATTTGCTCTTTTTGCTTCAAGGGAATCAAATCTAGAATCGTTGTGCTTTTGTCATATTTGATGTTCATCTTTTACTAGTGAATCAAACAAAGAATCATTGGGTTTTAGTCCTATTTGATGTTCATTTGCTCTGTTCCCTGCTAGGGAATCAAATCAAGAATCATCGGGTTTTCGTTCTATTTGGTGTCCATTTTCTCTGTTTGCTGCTTATGGAATCAAATCAGGAATCATTGGGTTTTAGTCCTATTTGATGTTCATTTGTTCTGTTTGCTTCTAGGAAATCAAAATCAAGAATCATTAGTTTTAGTCCTAGTTGATATTCATTTGCTTTGTTTTCGGCCTAGGGAATCAACTCAAGAATCATTGGGTTTTAGTCCTATTCGTTATTCAGTTACTTTGTTTGCTGCTTAGGAAATTTAAATCGAGAATCATTTTGTTTTAGTTCTATTTGATGCTCATTTGCTATATTTGGTGCTTAGGCAATCAGATAAAAAATCATCGGGTTTTAGTTCTATTTGTTGTTCATGTGCTCTGTTTGCTTCTAGAGAATCAAATCTAGAATCGTTGGGCTTTAGTCCAAGTTGATTTTCATCTTCTGCTAGGGAATCAAATACAAAAATTATTGGGTTTTAGTCCTATTTGATGTTCATTTGCTTTGTTTGCTGCTAGACAATCAAATCAAGAATCATTGGGTTTTAGTCCTATTTGATATTCATTTGATTTGATTTCTGCTTATATTACTGCCACGAACTTTCAATATCGTGATCTATATAATATATTACTGCCACAAACTTTCAATATCGTGACCTGTATTATTTTACTGCCACAAACTTTCAATATCGTGACCTATATTATATTACTGCCACGAACTTTAAATATCGTGAATGATATTATATTACTGCCACAAACTTTTAATATCGTGACCAATCTTATATTACTGACACAAACTTCAACATCGTGACTGTCACAGAATTAAGCGAAAATTGAATTAATTTCTTCTTGAATTACAAATTAATCTCAACATTTTTTTTTGTTTCGTCGTACATGCGTTACCTGGGGTGAATAAGTGTTTTCTAAGGTAACCGACGTGTAACGATTTGCATGTGCCTGACTACGAATCACTTGAAGTCAGGAACATTATAATCACGGGGTGCACGGAAATTTTGCCGTGAATTCTGCTCACCTATTTGAGGGTATATAAGGCAGAATATTTCTGATAAGATTACGAGTTCAGAAGTATCTTATCAAAGGAGAGATAGCTCGTCATTCTTTCTCCAGCTAAAGGGATGATTGTAGCTGAACGTCTCTGAACGTATCTGAATTGTAGCTGAATATGACTGATTGTTGCTGAACGTCTCTGAACCTATCTGAATTGTAGCTGAATATGACTAATTGTAGCTGAACGTCTCTGAATGTCTCTGAATTGTTGCTGATTTGTAGCGGAACGTCTCTGATTGTAGCTGAACGTCTCTGAATGTCTCTGAATTGTAGCTGAATGTGATTGATTGTGCCGTGATTATGCTGTTTAATTGTGCAATCAAATTGAGGTATCTGACTGTCTGTCTGTCGGATTGTCTGTCCGTCTACATCTGTCGAGATGTGTAAATATCCGGAAATCTAGAAGTCAAAATGTCCGAGTGTCGGAGCTGTCTAGAGGTGTAAACGTTCGGGGTAGTATCTAGGTGTTTGGGACCGACGGTTCTAGTAGATGCTGTATGCTGTCTGTACATATAACTGTGGTGGATCCGTGAAGGGCAAACGGCCGATAAAGGTACTGAGTCAACCCTAGGTATTCGGAGAAGCTGGGCGGCGATTCAACAGTTGGTGAATCGTACGGTTATACAGGGTCGAGACACATGTATGTGTTGCAATTGTAGTTACAATTGAATACATTGTTATATTTACACATGGTTACTTCGAATCACAGTAGTATTTCAAGGGATTACATGAATCTTAATAAAAGTTAGCAACTTGATAAAATACATGTAGATGTTTGTGCTAGTTTTCGCAATCCATACGTGCGATAGTATAGTTTGATGTTTGTATTTGTTATCGCAATTTATACTTGCGTTAATACAACTTTTGTAAAGGTTCCATTTTATGTGAAACATTTGTGTAGTCCAGGAAATTCCTTGGATCTGTGTTTAGTCCAGGAGATTCCTTGGATCCGTGTTTATTGTGTATTAATATTTAATTTATTCATGTATTGTGAATGGTTGTGGAGTGTAATCGTGGGTTGAACGCATAAGTTATTGTGTTGATACATCATTACTTTTCATTAATAATTTATTTCATAAATTTACATTATCTTTCACATATTGTGTTTGTGTTGTTCATTTAATCCACCATCCACTCGGTAACAATTCTGTTACAATGGTGTCAGAAGTGGGATCGCTGGATTAAGTGAACTGTCAATCATTTTTGTGAAAGTATACATTTAATGTTTATATTTGAGCGTGACCTTCTTGACAAGATAATACTCAAGTAGGGATCTATTTTGGTTTAGTTTATCTAGCTCCGTGTGTCCAGTATAAACATATTTAAAGCATTGGTTTGGCTACCTTCATGAGGAAGATAAGGTCAGTTTGTTCTATATATTTATATTTATATTACAATTATCATGTCATCCCTTAAGGACTTGGTTGCCTTAGGCAAAGAATTTGGGTATGAAGGAGAAAGTTTAAGGAAATTTATTCAGGAAGAACAAGCCCGGGAAAGGGAAGAAAGGGTAAGGGCAAGGGAATTAGAAAGGGAATCCGAAGAAAGGTAACGGGAATTAGAAAGGGAATTAGGAAAGGAAAGGGGAAGCCTATGAAAGGAAATGGGCCTTTGAGAGGGAAAAGATAGAATTAGAGAAACAGGACGATAAGGACAGGATAGGTTGGGAAATGGAAGCGGAGGAAAGGCGAATAGAGTTAGAACAAAAAGCAAAGCAACGGAATCATGAGCGTAAGGTAGAATTAGCAACATCTGGAAGAGAACACGATTCTGCCTCTAGCAAATTAAGGGGACCCAAACTACCTCCCTTTGACGATGAAAAAGATAACATGGATAGCTATCTTCATCGGTTTGAGCGGTATGCCGAAAACCAGAAGTGGAGTCAAAATGACTGGGCACTGCATCTTAGTGCTCTATTAAAAAGTAAAGCGCTGGATGTATGCTCACGACTTCCTAAAGACGATGTGTTTAAGTACGACGTCCTAAAGGAAGCACTTCTTAAGATGTACGAGCTCACTGAACAGGGTTTTCGTAAAAAGTTCAGGTATAGCAAGCCCGATAAGGGAGAAACCTTTGGTCAGTTCACCGTTAGAACTGCGAACTATTTTGAGCGGTGGATTGAATGCGGCAAAGCGGTGAAAACGTTTGAAAGGTTGACTGATTTCTTGCTCAGAGATCAATTATTTAATACAGTTGGGCGAGAATTAGATCAATTTCTGAAAGAGAAAGTCTTCACAAACGTAAAAGATATGGCTAAGCAAGCCGATTTCTTTGCCGAAGCTCATGGGGGAACCCAGAACGTGGTTTCAAAAGATTTTAAGTCTGGAAACCAGTCTGCGAGACTGATGCCTAGGGAGCTTGTGAAATCAGCTGAGGCAAATAGGTCAGTTAGGAATCCTGGTATTCAGCGTGTGCAATGTTACTTGTGTAATGTATGGGGGCATGTTCAAAAAGACTGTCCTAAAAGAAAGGGACTTGTACATAAGGTAGCAGTGGCTATACAAAGTAGAGGTATATCTGATAATATCGTACAGGTAGAACCATGTATTCATTTGCTTGGCACGTGTCTATTTCCCGAAGCGCGAGTACCAACAGCGAGAGGTTTAGTCAACGGTCGAGAAGTCGTAGTATTACGTGACACTGGTTGCACGGGCGTAGTGATCAAACGTAGTCTCGTGCAGGATAACCAAATGCTCGGGTGGGAGTCCCCCGTGTATGTTACTTGATCAGACGATCGGTCGCATTCCCGTAGCAAGGATCACGGTAAGAACACCTTTTCTAACGGGAACTGTTGATGTCCTTTGTATGGAAAACCCTATTTACGATCTGACGATCGGTAATGTTGAAGGTTCCCGTCTTCCAACTATGGCAGATTTTAAGATACCTTTGGCCCAGGCAATCGAAACGCGAGCACAAACACGGCGAGAGAAAACCGCGTTTCATAAATTAATAGTCTCTGAATCGATCTCAGGAATTTCGCGTGATGAGTTCAAACGAGAGCAAGAACGTGATGAATCCATCAAAACAATTGTTGAGAAAATCGCGTCCGACGCGATTAAATACTGCAAGGGTGGGAGTAGCTCGAGATTCGTACGCAAGAACGGATTAATTCATAGGGAGTTTAGCGCTCCGGAGGGTAAGAAGTATTGGCAAGTGGTCGTACCCCAGAGATATAGATCTCAAGTACTTAGGGTGGCGCATGAGTCTAGCATGGCGGGACACCTAGATAAGGCTAAGACCACTAGCAGAGTAGTCGCTGAATTCTACTGGCCCGGTGTTAATGGCGATGTCACACGGTTCTGTAGGTCGTGCGACGTATGTCAGAAAACCGTATGTAAGGGAAGGGTCACAAGGGTGCCCTTAGGACAGATGCCATTAATAGATACACCGTTTAAAAGAGTGGCAGTAGATATTGTAGGACCAATACACCCAGTTACCGTAAGAAAGAATCGGTATATTCTTACTCTGGTTGACTACGCGACCAGATACCCCGAAGCCGTAGCGTTACCAACTATTGAAACGGAAAGGGTAGCTGAAGCATTAGTTGATATCTTGAGTAGGGTAGGGGTGCCAGAAGAAATCCTCACTGATTGTGGTGCCCAATTCATCTCTGACCTCATGGGTGAAATAAGTAGGCTGTTATCCATCAAACAGCTAAACACTACCCTATACCATCCGATGTGCAATGGACTGGTAGAGAAGTTTAATGGTACCCTAAAAAGCATGCTACGAAAGATGTGCGCGGAACGTCCGCAAGACTGGGACCGTTATTTGAACGCTGTTCTGTTCGCGTACCGTGAAGTACCGCAGGAAAGTTTATGGTTTTCACCCTTCGAACTGTTGTACGGTAGAACAGTTCGAGGCCCGATGCGGATACTACGCGAACTATGGACTGGTGATGTCGCGAACGAGGAAATAAAAACAACTTATCAGTACGTGTTAGATCTGCGAAATAAACTTGAGAGCACATGCCAGATGGCACGGGACGAATTAATTGAATCGGGGCGCAGATATGCCAAATATTATAACCGCAAAACGCGAAATAGGAAATTTCTTGTGGGAGATCAGGTTCTATTGCTTCTTCCAACTAGCTCAAATAAGTTATTAGTCCAGTGGAAAGGTCCCTATGAAGTTAAAGAGGTAAAAGGTGACATGGACTATAAAATTGACATAGACGGTAATTTAAAGACATTCCATGCAAACATGCTTAAGTTGTACATCAAGAGACAGAGCGACAATGTCAATAAGGGGAGTTGAAAATATAGGGGCAGACTACTTGAGTAGGACATGATTGGAAATTTGTATAAATTTACCCAGTATTAAAATCCAGATTGTAGTAAAAATGTTGTAAGATATCATCAGTAGTTATTTTTCTTTTATTCTGTGTAAGTTTTAAAAATGTGTACATTTTTATTCTTAGGGGGGAGGTATTGTCACAGAATTAAGCGAAAATTGAATTAATTTCTTCTTGATTTACAAACTAATCTCAACATTTTTTTTTTGTTTCGTCGTACATGCGTTACCTGGGGTGATCCAAGGTAAGCGACGTGTAACGATTTGCATGTGCCTGACTACGAATCACTTGAAGTCAGGAACTTTATAATCACGGGGTGCACGGAAATTTTGCCGTGAATTCTGCTCACCTATTTGAGGGTATATAAGGCAGAATATTTCTGATAAGATTACGAGTTCAGAAGTATCTTATCAAAAGAGAGATAGCTCGTCATTCTTTCTCCAGCTAAAGGGATGATTGTAGCTGAACGTCTCTGAACGTATCTGAATTGTAGCTGAATATGACTGATTGTTGCTGAACGTCTCTGAACCTATCTGAATTGTAGCTGAATATGACTAATTGTAGCTGAACGTCTCTGAATGTCTCTGAATTGTTGCTGATTTGTAGCGGAACGTCTCTGATTGTAGCTGAACGTCTCTGAATGTCTCTGAATTGTAGCTGAATGTGATTGATTGTGCCGTGATTATGCTGTTTAATTGTGCAATAAAATTGAGGTATCTGACTGTCTGTCTGTCGGATTGTCTGTCCGTCTACATCTGTCGAGATGTGTAAATATCCGGAAATCTAGAAGTCTAAATGTCCGAGTGTCGGAGCTGTCTAGAGGTGTAAACGTCCGGGGTAGTATCTAGGTGTTTGGGACCGATGGTTCTAGTAGATGCTGTATGCTGTCTGTACATATAACTGTGGTGGATCCGTGAAGGGCAAACGGCCGATAAAGGTATTGAGTCAACCCTAGGTATTCGGAGAAGCTGGGCGGCGATTCAACAGTTGGTGAATCGTACGGTTATACAGGGTCGAGACACATGTGTGTGTTGCAATTGTAGTTACAATTGAATACATTGTTATATTTACACATGGTTACTTCGAATCACAGTAGTATTTCAAGGGATTACATGAATCTTAATAAAAGTTAGCAACTTGATAAAATACATGTAGATGTTTGTGCTAGTAGTCGCAATCCATACGTGCGATAGTATAGTTTGATGTTTGTATTTGTTATCGTAATTTATACTTGCGTTAATACAACTTTTGTAAAGGTTCCATTTTATGTGAAACATTTGTGTAGTCCAGGAAATTCCTTGGATCTGTGTTTAGTCCAGGAGATTCCTTGGATCCGTGTTTATTGTGTATTAATATTTAATTTATTCATGTATTGTGAATGGTTGTGGAGTGTAATCGTGGGTTGAACGCATGAGTTATTGTGTTGATACATCATTATTTTTCATTAATAATTTATTTCATAAATTTACATTATCTTTCACATATTGTGTTTGTGTTGTTCATTTAATCCACCATCCACTCGGTAACAATTCTGTTACAGTGACCTATTTTATATTACAGCCACAAACTTTCAATATCGTGACCTATATTATATTATATTACTGCCAAGAACTTCAACATCGTGACCTATATAATGTTACAGCCGCAAGCTTTCAACAAACTTTCAACATCGTGACACATGTCTATGCTAAATTTTCGCGTTTGGCTCATAATCACACACATTTTTTATTTGCTATATTCATACCCTCCTACCTAGATACGGAACACATGGTGAGTTGGTGCATCATTACAATTTTATATATCTTAATTGCAAAAGTAGCATTTTGTTACCTATATTCTTTTTTTATATTTGCAACTTTCTTGTTTAAGTTTATTTATTAACTGGTGTTTACGTTCCAATCATAAACCTTGATAACTGGAAGCATCTGTGTTAGTCTGCACTCTTGCATCCAAATAAGGTGACATTGACCTAACTAGATATCCTTGTTTAAGCATTCGTATTTATCACCAGATGGATATTTCATTACTATATACATCGTAGTATATCGGTTCTTTTTTATCATTACTGTTGGAAGTAGAAATGTAGAAATGTCTGTTCAACGGAAATCTTCCGTCAATAGGATTTGATATTTAGTTTGTAATAGATTTCACAGTCATAAGGTCAACTCTGTTTTGCGTAGATGAAGCATTTTTATACGAATGGACTATGTTCTTTTTATATGATGCCTCGTCCATTGTGTCTTTTTGTTTTTCATGCCTGACAAATGTAAATATGTCTATGGCTCTATTGTTACTCAAATCATGTCACGAACGACAATAGCTTCTTAAACAGAATTATATATATATATATATATATATATATATATATATATATATATATATATATATATATATATATATATATATATATTTCTAGAAGAGTTTACCCCCATTATCTACGTTGGAGATCTCTCTCTCTCTCTCTCTCTCTCTCTCTCTCACACACACACACACACACACACACACAATATGTTCGCTAAAAATAAAGGACAAGATCTCTTTTTTCGACTGTTTAAACTCACTAAATGGTAACAAAACAAAATAGGCATTTACAGTGAGTGATAAGATCCAAGAAATTCACGATGTTCTGTTCCGTTTGTATAAAGTAGGCACTTCCCTTCTATGAGCCATATTGCCAATGGTACTGGTGAGATCCAGTTTTGTGATTTATTTTTTTTTCGAAAACGGGGTAGCGGTGTACGAATACTAAGGTCTGTTAACATGTAACCTCTAGTAGGGAATTCAGATTTTTTTTACAGTATTAATAGTAATATAAAAGACAAACAAGCTTTGTTGACTCATTTAATTTTAATTACAGCTTTTATTTTTGCATTTCACAAAATATTCTTGTGATGAACTTTTGATGAGCAAACTTTACAAACTCTGAATGATTTTCGCTATTGTCCATGTATGGCAGCTAAAAAGACTCGTTTTACAAAAAATAATTTTCAGATATTGCCTTTCTGTCATTACAAAAAGCTTAAAGTTTGAAAGATGTATTCCACATTCGTATTTTTTACATTATAGAAGAGTGCGATCTAATTTGTTTCATATAGAATAAATAACCATTGCTTACAGTTCTGTGTTCATTATTGAATGAGCATAATATTTTTTATTTTACAAAATAATTGAACACAGTGATCTTTCTTCTTTACCTTAACATCTTCATATCATACAAGGTCCGATGATGGCAATGTCTTTTTGAAAAGTGTTACATCATATAAATCAAAGAAATTTAAAAATAAAGAACAGTTTTTCTTGTCCTAAATAATACCACGGAGAATACTAATTTAATCAAATTAGTCTTCTGTTTCATGAACTCCGATAACTCATGTTTGACTTAGGTGAACATGTTTATTTCTCTTCTAAGCCTGTGTAATTCTATTTCCGCTTCCGGTAACAGGCTATCAGGTTGACCAAACAATGGACATGGCTTCGTTTCCTCGCAGAGATATCCATCCTTTGCAACTGGAGTGCTTTTATTTGAGACAGTACTCTTTCCTCTTCTGCCTCTAATTCATTCAAATGGCGCTGGTAGGCCTCATCCAATGCACCTTTCCAGATCGAGATGTCAGGTAACTCATCCTGAAAAAAAACCACGGGATAGTCGATGTAAATTAACTTTAATCAGCGACAAGTTGGAGAATTTAGCGTCACCTTATGGAAACTTATACTGTCTTCCTCTAGATAGGATCGATGTGACCCTGTCTGTTTCCCTTTATAAAGTAATATATCCACACGCATATTTTGTAACAAATTTATATCTGCCTACGTGACTATGAAAACACGACTTATTGATGCTGACTGTCCAGCGTTATGATAGCTTTTACTAAACGAGTTTTGCAAAACAAAAGCTATTCAATGTAGGTTACAGACTGAAAATAGAAACCTCTTTTGGTTGTATAAAAAAATCATTGATCTAAATACTAAATAAATTGAATTAGTTATATTTTATATGTTACTGTTCTTCTGAAAGACTCTTGTAGAAAATACGTTGCATGTTTCTTGTAACTAAATAAAAGGAAAACCATTTTGGGAGAGCGCAAAATAATTATGGCTGACAAATAACTCATAAACGTAATTCTCAACCATAATGAAAGTTGCTTTAGCCTGAAGCCGCTTACGGTCCAATATATTTGGTATTGCTTTATTCTTGATTCGTTCATTATAATCATGTTGTAGATCACACAGTTCCTTGATTTCTTCATAATGGTTATATTGTGCGGAAGTATTAATTTAATTGATTTGCACATGTACTTGTCAAATTCCAGTAAAAAGTAAACCGTCTTATTCTCCTATCCTTTTCTTCGGATAATAAGGGTCTAACTTAATTTAATTAGCCCTTAAATTTTGTAGTGTCAAATCTTAATGTTGGGTTACTATTTACTTGTTTGTTGTTGTCAGTAGTTTCTTATGACTAATTAACTAGGCGCTAAGTATATTGGATCCGCTTCACTTGTGAATTTTGTTAGATGCTTCTTATCGTAAAGAGATAACAGGATGTAATTGTAACTTCGCTTAATAAAACTACACTATGTAAATTGCCTGTATCAAACTGCCATCAGCTTTAAAACACTTCCTAAACATTACTGTCAAATACATTTTTAAAAAAAACTAATGTGAATATTCGATATGATGGCGTGAATTTTGTCAGGATTCAAGTGCGCGAATTCTTCTGCATCGTACACTTGAAAGAATACTTACGTTCGGACATCAGTGAAAACACTTTAATATGTCCAGCACGGGTGTGTGTTACGGAAATACGGATTGAACATCCGCTGGATCAATTATTCAATTATTTGAATAATATATAGTGAATTTTATATAACAGTAAGGGCACATACAATGTACCATATTATTATTTGTTGAATAGGTTTTAACTTCTACAGTGCGCAAAGAATTATTGATAAAGCTACTCACTAAGTACAATATAGGATATCAGTGTTGAGGGTGACAGTACATTAAGAGTGGATAAAAAAGCAAATAGTGCTTCCATTATATATGTCTAAATGTTTTAACGAAAATATGGTACCACTAATTTTTATATAATAAACCGACTTAGGTTATACCACTAGTAAAGGTTTAAAGGTCGGAGTTCACAACAAGTGGCTCACAGGAATTATGATTGGTGGATTGGTGTACTGAACAAGCGAATAAGTTTCCTTATATGGACAATTAAATCATAGTCTTTACCTGCACATTAATGTGTCATTATCATATGTCCATTACCGTGTCAGCTTCACCTGTCTATTTATATGCTTTCTTCGCCTGTCCATTAATGTGTCACCTTCACCTTTATATTGCCCTGTTGCTACACCTGTTCATTACTGTGTCACCTTCACCTGTCAATTACTGTGTCACCTTCACCTGTATATTAACGTGTCAGCTTCACCTGTCCATTTACTGTGTCACCTTCACCTGTCAATTACTGTGTCACCTTCACCTGGTTATTACCGTGTCAGCTTCACCTGTCAATTACTGTGTCACCTTCACCTGTATAATACCGTGTCAGCTTCACCTGTATATTACCCTGTGTGCTTCACCTGTATATCACTGTGTCACCTTCACCTGTCCATCACTGTGTCACCGTCACCTGTATATTACCATGTCAGCTTCACCTGTCAATTACTGTGTCACCTTCACCTGTATATTACCGTGTCAGTTTTACTTGTCCATTACTGTGTCACCTTCACCTGTATATTACCGTGTCAGCTTCACCTGTCTATTACAGTGTCAGGTCGTTTTTTAAGTCAAACAGCTGATCCGTTCCTGATAAAAATTACGTGTTCTCGACGAAAGCCCAATACAGACTTGAGGAAAGCAGCACTTTATTGCACTATCGCAGTCTTTAGGAAACAAGAATACACAAATTTAAACCAATGGTCACGTTAAAGCCAATTACACCAAATTGTTTTGGCGAAATAATTTATCTATTCCTAAACTGTCTGTAAGTTTACTTTTTGTAATATTTATTCATAAGTTTGTCTTGAATTCAACAATAAATAACATAAAAAGACCAGTTAGTTCACGCATGTATTATAGCGTTATCGTTTGTACATTTTCAGTTATATCCTATCCTTCGTGGTTTAATTCTAGTCATATCGAACCCCTCTCGTATATTTCTAGAAACATAAAATCCTTCATAATATAATTCCAGTCATATCCATCTCTTGTCTATAATTCTAGTCATAAATAACCATTTGTGATATAATAATATCCAACATTTCGTGATATAATTGGAGTTATATCCAATCATTCGTGGTATATTTCTAGTTATATCCAATCATTCGTGGTATATTTCTAGTTATATCCAATCATTCGTGGTATATTTCTAGTTATATCCAATCTTACGTTATATAATTCTAGTCATATCCAATGATCCATGATATAATTCTAGTCACATGCAAGTCTTTGCGGTATAATTATGCTTGGGTTAAAAAAAACATTCTGATTTTGACTTCTTCCATTGCAGCATGTTCCGGCTCTGTCAAATTGATTGGAGATAACGCAGGACGGCCATGTTTCCGGACAATTGTTTTGAATATGTTTATAATTGATGTCATCTGATAAAAAGCGAACAAAGTTACTTTGATCCCTTAAACGAAAAACATTTTATCATTTAGATGAACGAGGAAGCAATTATCGTATTCAAAGGAACTATCATTTTCAGATGATTAACCGATACTTGTTTGACATCCCTTGCTTCATGAACTCGTTTACTTGAATTTCCAATATTTGTGTGTGATTTTAGTCATCTTTCTGAGTGAATAATTTTTAATCGATTCACATATGACAAAAAGAGTTTGGTTATTGTAATAATTAAGAATGGCGAATTTTAGTCTGATTTGTGCTGATTTCGAAATCATTTAAGAACACTTCATTTTTTTTCTCTAATAAATTTTAATTTCGTTTTAGAAATATTATTTTGCACATAGAGAAACAAACGATGATTTTAAATTCCTACTATTATCGATATTGTAAAACCCATCCACCCAATCAATAATTGCTATGGTTTTCGTCAGAAACATAGTCACTCTTATTACCACTTCTAAAATATTTTCTTAATCACGAGCAAGACGTTGCATTTTCAGAAGCGTAATAAAATTCCTAAAACTTTTTAACTTGCAATTGTGTGTATCAAACGTTGTTTCCTCATGATAAGTGCTTCGTTTATCAATCGATCACTGTCGTGTACAAGAGAAATAAAACCTGCTAATGAGAAGTCAAATTGCTTAAAATTAATCACGTTTCAGTCATACCCAATTTTTGTGTTCTTTTTTTAAAACAGGTTCTTAGAAAAATTCCATTTGAATGACACCGATACGATCTGCTCGTTTTTTAAGCGAACGCTAAGAGATTACCAGAAAATGATCTCATATTACAAATCTATAAATAACCAATGTATAAGATTTTGCAATTGTAATCTGCTCAAGCGTAATTAATGTTGATTAATGTAGTCCATTTCAACATTACGAACAGTTGACAGTTTGCTTATTTATATTGTTCTGTAAATATCACTTGAATACATATTTTAAAAACTGCAGATCGTCTCAGTGATTAATGTTACAAGAAAATTGTATGGGTAGTCAAGACTCGGAGGTGCTTATAATCGCAATGAATTGCAATACGTGTCAGTGTTCTTCTCAAATTTAAATGCAGTTTTATTTCGGCCATAATACACACTCAGTTATCAGCACATCCAAGAACACACTTTTCACACACCAATGGTCCGTATAATGTAATAATATTCTAGCCTAGCCTAGATTTTGGGATGTAAACTAATATATCATACGCTAAATCAAGACTGAATTTTCTTTTAAATTGACTGTCAGCGACGCATGGGTTGAACCATCGTTCACAGGACGCTTAGTTAGAAATAATTTCCATTAATAATCCGTTTTAACTAGAAAACAAATGATATTAAAAAACAAAAACAGAATACTGTTCGCTTACCCTGTTCTAAGGAGAAATGAGTCTCATTAATTGTGACTTCTCTTTATATTTTATTACAGGATGAAGACATTATGGATTTGGTATGCATGCAGACGAGCATATTCGGTCTCTATTAGGCCATCCTCTCAAGATGCATTCTGTATTTACATTTATAAGCATTGGTTTAGGTCCAGTTAATTTGACAAGTATTACATTTATTTACTGCAATGCAAAAAACATTAATTTATATAACACTGTCCCGAGATTTAGTAATAAGTTACCTTTAACTAATTTGTCTCTTGACTGCGCAAATCTTGTAAAATTATAGTGTATAAATCCTAGAAGGATTTTTGTTTTACCATATTTTCATACATGTGTATGATTTTGGAAGCTGGCATATGTTACAAAATGTAAATTGTAATTAATTATTACGCTAATACTGCTACTACAACTACTACTACTACTACTACTACTACTACTACTACTACTACTACTACTAATAATAATAATATTATTATTATTATTATTATTATTATTATTATTATTATTATTAATCCTTTACGCTACTCCAGCATAACAAAAAACAAATTTTCACTTATTAGAATCGATTGCACACTACCAATCCAGGACTCGTAGATCTTTGATAGAGTAGCTTCCAAATTAACATCAACTTTCAAGAAAAAACCCAAATTTCATTATGAAACAAGAATAAAATACAGTTTTAAATAATTCATAGAATACGTGTAGTATCGCTTCAGTAACGGTAATATCATGCACATGTGTGTTAAAAGCATTTTAGAAACCGTATCAACAGAAAGCCCCAAAGATAGCAAAACATAAATTGCGTATGCTATCCCAGACTAACACAATTCCTTCACATGACGTTGCTGTTCCCCACTTGTCTCGTTGGTCTAAAACTAGACGTATGCGCTTGTCGTGCTTCATGCGTACGTCACCAGTTATTTGTCATCGTTGATCAAATTCAGATAAAAGGTATTAACCTCTGTATGTGTTAATTTCAAGGTCATGTTTTGTCCAAATGAAAAAGTGTCCCTTAAACATATACAATGGCTGCAATATGGTGGCCACTTTATTGTTGTTGCAGGATTTAACGCCATTTTTCAGCACACGATAGACTATACATGGCGGCCAGTATTATTGGTGGAGGAAGAACCCGGACTTACGTCCGGAAAGAACCCGCGACCCAGGAGAGCTACTGGCAAGCTTACTCACATAACTACATTAACCGAATCTTAGACTCGAACCCACGTAGATAGAGGTGAGATGGCAATGATCCGTAATGGATGGTGCTTTAGACCATTCGGCCATTCGAGGCCACTGGCGGCCACTTTGAAAATCGTGTTATCGCTGCTCATCCTTAATAGAGAGGAAACCCAACGCATGCAATGAAAACCCAGTTATATCCAGTTTACAAAAACAACAAGAAATTATTGATCCCAGTTCTATCTTAATAAAGAGATGGTTAAAGAATCTAATGAACTATGGAACGGATCTGACGATCAAAATTCAAGCTCATTTGGAAGTTTGGAAGATCCATCTGGTAGCAAACCATTGATTCTCTTCTCTTATTCAACTGTTACGTACTTATTTCCCTTAAAAAGATTTCCTTAAGTAGATTTCAATATAACTGACTAATCTGAAGACATAAGTCGTCTACTTGAAGAAAACGATGCAACGGTTTTCTGCCTTCAGGTGACGTTTTCAAAAGATGTCTATGATGTTAATCTAAAACATTTCACAACCAATGCAAAAGATGTAATAACTGTAGCAGGAGTGTCCATTAACATTAATAACAAAACTCACTGCAGCAATATCACTTTAAGTGCTAGATTACATTATATGTGTTATTATGTCCACACAAAAACATATTCCTAATATATCTTCCCCAAACGCCCCAATCTACGTATCAGACACTGACCAACACATTTAACAGTTAATAACGTCTTTTATTCGACATGTATATTTTTTGCAAATTTCATCCCCTTTTGGACATGCAAGTAAATCAAACGTGACTAGGAAATTGAAGACAGATTCAAAGGACAAATCTTTTATATTTTAATTGTGAGTCATGCCCCACATCCTGCAAAACAACCATACTTTATACGAAGATCCGTGTTAGCTTCACATAAATAGTTGTTGACGACCCAGAGATCACATTGAAAAAAAAATGCTTAATATGTTATATATCGAACAATTCAGAGGATATACCGAAAATGGATCTGAAAAACGCATTTTGCGATACGTGTCAGTTACTCTGTGCACACTACTTATCAACTGATCATTTGAAAAAGTGGCTGATTATATCTTATCGAATAATATAGTCTACTATGTTATTCCGAACACAAAACAAAACATTTTTTCCAGCTTCTATAACTATTAATTAAATGCTTAACAGAGAACGGGAAAACGTCCTCTGAATATTTCAATACGAATAAAACAATTACAAGTAAAGACAAATGTCGTATATACTCACAAAAAAACAAGAAGAACTCATTGAGGATATAAAAACAAAAACATATAGAGCATGTGACTCTGGGTTGGACTTGCTTTCGCCTATTAAATCTATATGAAATACCAGCCGGAAAAGTAGAAACAACCGTAATCAAATTTCTAAAGAAAAATTAATTATTTATATACTCAAATTTAGTCAAAGTAATCCGCCAGAATTTAGAAACACATTGACTGAACATCGTTTTGTTTTGTATAGAGATATAGTGAATACGTCAACCGTGTCAAAACTGCAAGAAAATTTCTATATCTATCAAATCTATTAGCGCTGATGATTGCAATACACTCTATCTTGCATATGACATTTCATCAGGACCAGATTTTATATATATAATTCAAGATTACGACCCTACTCAAAAGTTTTAACAGCTTTATATTGCAATGTTATATCTTATGGTTATATTTTACTTTTCCACAATAAAGTTTGGAATTGTTTTGTTTCGAAATATTAAACTTGCGAAAGATTCTATGCAATTTTAGTTTTCTTCATACTCAATTTTACTCGAAACTGCGTAGTCAGGATTGAGTTCTATCTCTTTACATACATACATACATACATACATACATACATACATACATACATACATACATACATACATACATACATACATACATACATACATACATGCATACATACTCATCAGCTTATCGACTTGTCATATAGAAGGACTGCACGTGCTGTTTTCACTAAAAGATTTGAAAATCTTGTATTTGCTACTTTTATAAATGAGTGGTTTATACTGACGTTGGGCTGTTTACTTAAAGATTTCGTTGGACATATAAATGATGATCGTAAATTTAAAGAGTGCCGATTTGCCATCCGTTGTGATATTTGCAAACATCCTGCCATAACACAATGTATAGGCAGAGCAGAGTCGATAGTGTTTGTTAAACTGATTACTTTTAATAAACTTCATAGATTCTTATCTGCCGGCGCATACTGGGTCTGTGCATTTTCAGATGAGCTTGACTTATAAACAAGTATATACGGAACATATTGGACTTATAAGCAAGTAGATACGGTAGAAGGTGGACTTATAAGCCAATATATACGGTACAAAGCAAGTACGTACCGTATTTGGTTGACGCCGATGGTTAGTAAAATAAATCAGATATAAAGTATTTCCTCATTTGTTTTCGAAACTATCATTTCAGCTTATGTGAATAAATAAAAAGTGGGAGAGTTGATGAAAATTAATTGAAAAAATTATTTTAACAGGTGAATTGTTGAACTTAATTTGCTCTATGCCCATGGGTGTCCGCGTAAATTTTCATAAAGTTGGGTGCATTAAAATTCAAAGGGATAAAATTATATACTGCACATTGGATTTTTAAAAATAAAATCCAAACATACCTCGCAGATATATGTAACAGACATTTCTGAAACTTCAAAACTCTAATAGGGGTCCCGAATGGCCGAGTGGTCTAAAGCGCTCTCCTTTACGGATCACTGCCATCTGCGTGGGTGCGAGTCGCAGATTCGGGCAATGTGGGTATGTGAGAAAGCTTGCCAGTGGCCTCTCGTGGCTCACTGGTTCTTTCTGGGGGTTTTCCCGAGTTCTGCCTCCACCATTAATACTGGCCGCCATGAGTAACTGCATATCGTGTGCTGCAAAATGGCGTCAAACCGTACTACAACAACAACATCAAAACTCTAATCCCACCTTTTTACCTTTCTTTTTATTCATATTCCTTTAAGCGAACTTCTACACATACACTATCTTTCCGTCACTAACAAAATATGACGTAATTATTGCCAAATTTACTGGCATTATATTATTCGTTGCAGGTCATGAGCTTTATGATTAGTTCCAAGTATGAAACTATGGTAACGTTTGGTTTATTAAGGCCTAAGCATCGCGTGCAAGCAAACATAGCGTGCATGCGAAAATTTCAGTCGCTTCAAAAATAATAAGAATCACTTAATGGATCTAAGATTTAGTTACAGAAAATTTGGTCTCCCCATTATTGGCGACTTGGGCGGTACTCATTAGCTCGTTCGTTGTCCACGATGAAAGGAAATTATTTTACGCTGTACATTACATGAAATCAAATGTCAAAAACTAAAATAAATTGAATTTTGCTTTTCGTTCCAACTCAAGGCATTGACACATGCTGTAATATATTCCTTTTTTTTATCAGACCTCTAATCCCTAAACGTTATACGTTGATTATCTTGAATTACAGTAGAATATTAAAACGGAATGGTCTTAATGGTCGATGACTGGAAAAATGAGTAAATACTTTTATAGAAACCATGCAAGCCTGTAACCTTTGTGAAGTAACATACAATTCTCCAGTCATACTCTACGTCAGTTAGTCTCTTCATGAATTGAGACACGTTACTTATTGCAGTCTTTATCATTTTCTACCGCATTTTATCATGACTCAAAATGAATAATAGAAAAACGATGTAAAATGATAACGTAACATGATTGAGGCTGACGAAAACTCGTAAACGTAATACCTTCCACATCTATTTGCCGAAAAAGATTTTTTTTAAATAAAAAAACATGAAGACATTCACTTTGGGTCACATATAGGGTTAATTCGAGTTAGCAAACTTGATATGAAATCAGTCTAGTTTGCAAATAGGTACCAAAACGTATGAACAGTTTGACGATGGTGTTAGTATGCATGCCTTGACATCGGTGTTACTAATACACACTATGGTCTTACTAATATGTAGATTCAACATGGCCGTCAACGCCTAACTGGCTTGCAGCAGCTACTCTGGATTTTTTTGCTGTTTTTAATGTCATGTGTTTGTTAAATGTGTTAATTTCCATTTGTGGTTTTGTCATGCATTGGCGGTTCTGTTGCATGTGTTTTTCGCATTTGCTTACAGGGTTGTGGGTTTTTAGCTATTTTGTCAGTGGTTTTGTCCTACTTGTACTACAACCATCTTTTCTTTTGACACTGACATCATTGCGTTCTACTCGCCAGTCGACCCATTTATACTTATCGGCCAGAATATTAACGTCTTTTTACTGACACTAACTACACTAAAACGTTCAATTTCGAACACACGTTGTTTGAACTGGACCAAGCCTCCCTCAAAATGAAACAATGGTCAGTCCATTTTTCTGCCTTGAGTTCCCTCAGCCAAGTCGTAAAAGCAAGATAACTAAATCTTTCTTTTAACAGCAGTTTCCTAAATTCGATAGGTGGCAACCTAACTATTCTTGGAAAGTTCAGATTTCATTTTGACTCTCCTGGAAACGAAAACACATAAAAACTTCTAGATTATATTCATATTTTCAATCTCAAACAGTCAGTAAGCAAACCCACCCATAAATATAATTATATTTAGACTGGATTCTTCAAAGTTCTGATGATAATATTTTACAGTCTTTATTGATGTCCACAGATCGCCTCTGCGCCATATCTAATCTCACCCTCTGAGTTCCTAACCCCTTATGATAAATAGAACGCAACTAATGCAAGACATCCAAGCAAATATAATATCTTTCTTTGCTTTGTAATGTCATCGTGTTTTTCGGTAATCTTCTCGTTGTATATGATTGTATGTGTATATGATTGTATGTGTTACTAAACATTGTGAGCGCTTTGAACTTCTAAAGATTAGGTGCTGTACTAAGATCACTTATCTATCTATCTATCTATCTATCTATCTATCTTGATGGTACTAATACATAGTATCGCATTGGTGTTATTAATTTATACAATGGCATTGGTGTTATTAATATATACAATGACATTGTTGTTACTGATACATACAATGGCATTGAGGTTTTTGATATTTCAATCAACTGGATAACTATAGAATGATTCTGAAAAACCTTTTGATGAAACATCACCGAGTAAATTAGTTGCTGCAGGAATTCATATCTTTAGATTTTAACGCAAAATCAAAGTATGAATTTCCTTTATGTTTTATAAAACTATAAACGTCTCTGCTGTTTCGGATTTAAAAAGTATGGATGGAAACAGAATAATTTTTGGTATTTACACTCGAGACCGATAATTTCCAGTAGAAAAAGAAATAAAGCTTAATGGTCATTTTGAATGGCAAGTTCAGCTTTCAAATGGGGATTTTCAGACTTTTAGACTAGACTTTGATGTTTAACGATTCCGAGAAACTGATATAATTTAAAACAGATACGTTGTTCTATTGAGACATATCGGCTGAATCGTTTATCTTTCGACGTAGAAAGTGTTGTCATCATTGAATCGCATGATGGTATTATATATCAACGGTAATGTTTGTACTTATTTTTAGCTTGAATACAACACCAATGTGACAACTGCCACATTCTTTTAAACATTTAAAGACATGACTACAATGTTATTTATTTCAAAATACTCATATATGTGTTTTTCTTTTTTGTAAATCGCATATTAAAATCTGTTTTTAAAGTTTTCTCGAAACAAAAATTGTTAATATTGAATAATGGTATTCAACATCATTCTTGCGATTTTGTAGAGTACAAACCATGACAATCGAGTCTTCCAAAAATGATAGAAATTCAAAACACGTCGCTCTGTTAAAGGATATCTTTTCTCACATTACTGATATTCGCATATATCACGTATCTACAAGACGGCCTAAAGCTGCTGCAGAAATGGAAAGCAAAAGGAAAGGGTTTGAAAGCTAGAATTCATTGTTTCTTTCTTATAATTTTGGATACTATGGAACGCCAAGCCACTCACAAATACCAACGGGCACATGACCATTTAGCCATGGCTTCCTTTAAAACTCGGCCATTTTATTTACATTATAACGATTTTCAGAGACAGTTTAGTTAAATAAATATACGGAGAATACAGAGGACTTCAGGGAAACGTTGATTAATTATTGAAAAGTGCCAGAACAAATTCTTGAAATGTTGTAGATATGACCTATATGCATGCGTATTAATGAACTGCAGCGTGTGTATATATATATATATATATATATATATATATATATATATATATATATATATATATATATATATATATATATATATATATATATATATATATTACGCAGTTAACTGCATATATTGTTACACACACAGGGGAATTCACTTGACTGAGCGGTGTCAAAACCCTAGCGCGAATCCTGCTGGAAGTAATATGTTTTTCACCAAAATTTCCAAAGACTTGCATACAACTTGAGTTGTAAATTGGAAAGTCACACGTGTCTGTCTTTATATACTAAATTTTACTCTAATCAATTCCAGACCACAGATGAAAAAACTTGCCCAAAACTCCATTAACCGCACATTTGCATGGTTTTTAACCGCACATTTTAAGTGTCGAAACATTTAGACATTATGAGATGCTAATGATAAGGTGCATTCAACATCCAAAACTTAATGAAGACAGACTTCGTGTAGACGTCCTAAATCGTGGTAGTATTACATTATCAGTCGCTAAGATGTTTTCTTCTAAATTTTCGAAAAGATCTAAACCCCCATTATTAATCTTCCTGAATTATAAAACCAATCGGCGATTGTGAGGGACAGTGGGTACAGTGATTCTTAGAAGTATGAAAAGGAAACGACGAAGCGTTTTCTGGGAATTGAGACGATCATTGAGAAAATGCGATTTTCATATCCTCTATTTACATTCCACTCATATTATAAGAAGATATCACACATATAATGGTCATATGGGATTCCTATTACAAACCTAAATTAATTTAATTGTATCTTTTATTCATTTCTTAAAAACAATTCACACTTGGTCCCTTGAGGTATATTCTAGTAAACGCGGATTATTAGCTACCGAGATTGTAACAGAATTGTTACCGAGTGGATGGTGGATTAAATGAACAACACAAACACAATATGTGAAAGATAATGTAAATTTATGAAATAAATTATTAATGAAAAATAATGATGTAACAACACAATAACTCACGCATTCAACCCACAATCACGCTTCACAACTATTCACAATTCAACAATAAATTAAATATTAATACAAAATAAACACAGAACCAAGGAATCTCCTGGACTAAACACAGATCCCAGGAAACTTTACAAAAGTTATATTAACGCAGGAATAAATTGCGATAACAAATACAAACATCAAACTATACTATCGCATGTATGGATTGCGACAACTAGCACAAACATATACATGTATTTAATCAAGTTGCTAACTGTTATTGAGATTCATGTAATCCCTTGAAATACTACTGTGATTCGAAGTAGCTATGTGTAAATATAACAATGTATTCAATTGTAACTACAATTGCAACACACACATGTCTCGACCCTGTACAACCATACGATTCACCAACTGTTGAATCGCCGCCCAGCTTCTCCGAATACCTAGGGTTGACTCAATACCTTTATCGGTCACTTGCCCTTCACGGATCCACCACAGTTATACGTACAGACAGCATACAGCATCTACTAGAACCATCGATCCCAAACACCTAGATGCTACCCCGGACGTTTACACCTCTAGACAGCTCCGACACTCGGACATTTAGACTTCTAGATTTCCGGATATTTACATATCTCGACAGATGTAGATGGACAGACAATCCGACAGACAGACAGTCAGATACATCAATTTGATCGCACAATTAAACAGCATAATCACGGCACAATCAATCACATTCAGCTACATTCAGATACGTTCAGAGACGTTCAGCTACAATTCAGAGACGTTAAGCTACAAATCAGATACGTTCAGCTACAATCAGAGACGTTCCGCTACAAATCAGATACGTTCAGAGACGTTCAGTTACAATCAGAGACATTCAGAGACGTTCAGAAACGTTCAGCTACAATTCAGAGACGTTTTGCTACAAATCAGCCCTTTGGCTGGAGAAAGAATGACGAGCTATCTCTCCTTTGATAAGATACTTTTGGACTCGTCATCTTATCAGAATTATTCTGCCTTATATATCCTCAAATTGGTGAGCAGAATTCACGACAAAATTCCCGTGCACCCCGTGATTCTAATGTTCCGGACTTCAAATGATTCGTTGTCAGGCACATGCAAATCGTTACACGTCTCTTACCTTGAAAAAAACCACTTATTCACCCCAGGTAACGCATGTACGACGAAACAAAAAAAATGGTGAAATTAGTTAGTAATTCAAGAAAAAATAAATTCAATTTTCGCCTAATTCTGTGACAGAGATCATGAAACCAAGGATAAGTTTATGAAACACACGAAGTCTCTAAAAAATAGAATATTATAACAAAAAAATACTGAGAGATTGAGTTACAAGAAAGACTAAGTTATTATTTACCATACCCTTATTTGGTGGAGATCTTATGGAGCCAAATAAGACAGGCTGAGAGTCAAAATACGCTAAATCGTGTAGAATTTCGAGACGACTAATTTTCGAACGGACGCACTGGAACGGACATGGGAATGCAAGAATATACGTGTGTCAGTGAAATCGACCACAAAAAAGTTACCTTGGTAATTTCATGAGGTGGGATGATGACTTATTTTTATATTTTGATGGAATGGGGTGATGGCGATCGTTATTGGCCTGACGAAATGATACAGTGTTTTGTGTGCGCATGAAATGTATTATTGAGGGATTTAGACAGGCCTAAAGCACCGAACTGTGTTGACAATGTCATATTCAAGTCTAACCCTTTGGGCCTTTATTTTTTTTGTCACTAATGACTTAAAATGTATAACTATCAAGACAAAACTGAGTTAAAGAAGATGACTTGATCGTTTTGCTTATACAATGTATTACCGAATCGCCATCTATCGTTAAAAAAAAACTTTTTAAGAATTTTACCAGATCCTCTTTTGTTACAGGTCATACATAATCACGGGAACATCTTGCGGAACGAGATTCGAGTATTTCAAATGGGAAGCTTATGAATCAATTCACTTAATTAATTTAACATTCTAATGAGACGTCATCAAAAAATAATGGGTGTTTAAATAAAAGAATCATGCTACTACCCTCATATCTAATTTACTTAAAATATTGTTGAAAGCCCTAAGTAATAATATATTTACAACAAAAAAAAAAAGAAAGCACGTTCAAGCATTTAAAAAAAAAAAAGAAAGCAAAATTGGGTGGCTCATTTCCGACGCTTTTAAATGCAAACATGGAACAAAGAAATCGTTGATGGCCTTTTTATTCCATCGAAACGGGACGACTGATAGTTGGAAACATGAATACTTGATATGTATTGTAAAGACGGACGAAAATTAAATTTTAGGATACCTCATGCAATGATTACAATCGTCAAGCCATAGCGGAATAACTTCAATCCGAATAGGGCTAACTGAATTAATTTTATAAAGGAAATGTCCTCCTAAAGCATTAATTGAGATTATTATGCTGTTTTGTATGGAACTCCACCATGGCCCGCCATTCTTCAAGCGTCTATTCGGAAATGAATTTTATTTTAAGTGCAAAACCGCCTCGTCGTTCTTTTAGCTAATGGTTCCACTGGGTAACATGTTATTCTGTACACGCTCGTCATGCTTTAAGTCTATATCTTTATATCATTCGGAAGACATAGCATGTCAAGGTAAGGTGCTAAACAATTGAAAGAAACTACTTTAAAGGGACATCTGCATTACTCAATGCACATCGGTGAAATATATGGGACATTTTGTGCTAACTGAGGGTGGACGAATCCTATAATTAACTTTATTAACATGAAAACGGATCAAAATTTTCAGAAGACAGTCTGGCAATGCTTCTTACATTCTCCTTCCAAAATCAGAATTGAATATTGACCTTAATATTTGATATCTTTTATGACTTTAGAGGCTGTTATCGCTCCGTGCTCAATAGAGTCAGAAATCAGAATAGACCATGCCAATGTAATAATGGGTCATACCAGTGTAATGATGGATCCTGTCAATGTGATGATAGATCCTGTCAATGTGATGATGGGTCATGCCAGTGTAATAATGGATCGTACCATTGTAATGATGGGTCATGCAGTGTAATGATGCATCCTATCAATGTGATGATGGGTCATGTCAGTGTAATGCTGAGTCATGCCAGTGTAATAATCGGTCATGTCAATGTAATGATGGATCCTGTCAATGTCATGTTGCGTCATGTCAATGTAATGCTGGGTCATGTCAGTGTAATGATCGGTCATGCCAGTGTAATAATCGGTCATATTCAGTGTAACGATTGGTCACGCCAATGTGTAATGTTGGGTCATGCAAGTGTAACGATGGGTTTTGCCAATGTAACGTTGGGTCATGCCAGTGTAATTTTGGGTCATGCCATTATAACGATTGGTCGTGCCTAGGTAATGATGTGTCATGTCAGTGTAAATACGGTTCATGTCAGTGTAAAGACGGATCATGTCAGTGTAAAGACGGATCATGCAAAATGGATCATGTCAGTGTAAAGACGGATCATGCCAATGTAAAGACGCTGAATCTATACCGGAATAACTTACATATTTGTTTAAAATTACAAATGTTCAGATGAAACTTATAATAAATATTTGTAATTTCAAAACAAGCAGCTGTAACCTTGCTTGTAAGTCGAGCTAAACTACAAAAAAAAGATCACGATCTGCTGTAGGATAATGAGTATGCAAGCCAGGGTCTGTTTTGCTTGTTCTACTGGTTACTCCAAACAAACTACTTAGACCCAGATCTGCATGTGATTTATGTGACGGCAGATCTGGGTCTGTGCAGTTTTATGAGCGAGTACATACGGTAACTCATTAGTCATGGTATATTGGAATCGCTTCCCGAGTTTTTCGGTTGTCATTAAATTCTCAAGTGTAATATTTCATACAAGAATAAATAGCATGACTCCGATTGCAAAGCAAATTGTATTTCTTATAGTGTTAAACAGCAAAGTGTGAAACCCACAAATAATAAAGTATTTGGACTCGCCGACAAAATATTATGACAAAAACATAAAGAAATGACGAGGCATTCATGGAAGTGAAAATAAAGTTATTTTTTTCGTGATATTTAGAGTAACACAACACACTCATCAAAATGATATGTTTCTGAATAGCTCATTACAAGCAAAAGCAACCAGATATTGTTATAATAAAATGTGATTATCTGCTTCAGTTATATATAATTTGACAGTTCATTACGGGAAAGCGATTATTTATTTGACATGAGAAACCAATCAGAGAAAAGTATGAACTACATTATTTTGATAAGGTTCAAGAACAATGTTATGATATATGACACATCTTTCTTAATTGTATCTGTTTTTAGTTCTGTTTCTTAATTTTAAGCTATAAATTTGCATTTTAATTTAATCTTCATAATATCTGTGCATTATTTCATATTTTAGCTTTTAGTCACATGAACAGTATAACATTTCACTTTAAAAAGACGAAATGTTAATGCATTTTCTGATCTTCTTTCAAGCAGTCTATTGTCACCATATTATTTTATGCTCTCTTCAGCAGTCCAACATTTCATCGTATTGGTGTAGATTTTTTAAATATTCTAATGGCATCACATTGTTTTCTTTCATTTTAAGCAGTCAGGCCCGGCCCTAGGGCAAGTCGAGCGATGCAACTGCCATAGGCCCCGCGCCTCTCCGCAATGCAATTTTGTTGCTTGGAGCCCTGCGCTCATCGCCTGCCTTGGACCTAGCTTCATGCCTGGACCCCGCAAATCCTAGTGCCAGGCCTGTAAGCAGTCTAATGTCACCAATTGGTTTAGCTCTTTTCGGCAGTCTAATGGCACCATATGGTTTAGCTCTTTTCAGCATTCTAATGTCACCTGTTTGGTTTAGCTCTTTCAGCAGTCTAATGTCACTATTTGGTTTAGCTCTTTTCAGCAGTCTGTCAGCAGTCTAATGTCACCTGTTTGGTTTAGCTCTTTCAGCAGTCTAATGTCACCATTTGGTTTAGCTCTTTTCAGCAGTCTAATGTCACCATTTGGTTTAGCTCTTTTCAGCAGTCTAATGTCACCTGTTTTGGTTTAGCTCTTTTCAGCAGTCTAATGTCACCATTAGGTTTAGCTCTTTTCTACAGTCTAATGTCACCATTTGGTTTAGCTCTCGTCAGCAGTCTAATGTCACCATTTGGTTTAGCTCTTTTCAGCAGTCTAATGTCACCATTTGGTTTAGCTCTTTTCAGCAGTCTAATGTCACCATTTGGTTTAGCTCTTTTCAGCAGTCTAATGTCACCATTTGGTTTAGCTCTTTTCAGCAGTCTAATGTCACCATTTGGTTTAGCTCTTTTCAGCAGTCTAATGTCACCTGTTTGGTTTAGCTCTTTTCAGCAGTCTAATGTCACCATTTGGTTTAGCTCTTTTCAGCAGTCTAATGTCACCTGTTTGGTTTAGCTCATTTCAGCAGTCTAATGTCACTTGTTTGGTTTAGCTCATTTCAGCAGTCTAATGTCACTATTTGGTTTAGCTCATTTCAGCAGTCTGTCAGCAGTCTAATGTCACCTGTTTGGTTTAGCTCTTTCAGCAGTCTAATGTCACCATTTCGTTTAGCTCTTTTCAGCAGTCTAATGTCACCATTTGGTTTAGCTCTTTTCAGCAGTCTAATGTCACCTGTTTGGTTTAGCTCTTTTCAGCAGTCTAATGTCACCATTTGGTTTAGCTCTTTTCAGCAGTCTAATGTCACCATTTTGTCTTAACTCTTTACTGTTATTAATGTATAAAATATATTACCAATAGCAGGAATACATAAATGTTGTAATTAAAGAGACACTTGGGCAAATATAGTATTTGGCTAAGTTGTGCCGTTGTTTCAAAGTTGAATACGTAATCTCATAATGAAAATGAAACTATTCAATGAGCCAATATTTGAACTATGTTGAAAATGATAAGGACGTCCTGGAATTATTTATTTAATATGAATGCTAATAAATCGTCAATAACGACAGTAATACTTGTATCAATTTCTTATACTGCGTGGGAATCTCTTTTGAAACAAATTTCTCCACTCTTCAGGCAGACCTGGTGAACTGGAGCCAATACAAATTTCGTATGTGGCTATTGTAACATTTATTCAGTATCCGTCCTATAACATTATAATGACGAAATATCTCACAACACAGTATTATAATGCATAATGAGATTTCGTGCTGTGACACAAAAAGATTATCAATTGTAAGGTGTTGATAAAATATGGACACAAAAATGAATTTAGATCAATAGATAGATAAATAGACAGACAGACAGACAGACAGACAGACAGGCAGGCAGGCAGGCAGGCGGACGGACGGACGGACGGACGGACAGACAGACAGACAGACAGACAGACAGACAGATAGATAGATAGATAGATAGATAGATAGATAGATAGATAGATAGATAGATAGATAGATAGATAGATAGATAGATAGCAATCTCTCTCAAAGCATTGACATATTGCTTCATTGATAAGGTTTTAGTAAAAGTCCTTCTTTTTTTTTTTTTTGATTTTACGAAAAATACATGTGCCCAACATGCAATACGCTGTACTAAAATATTGTTGGAAAAAAATAAAGGCGTTGATGAAATATTGCTTGAACAACAATAAATACAAGAGTTACGATAACAAGAGGCATATTAAGATTTACAATATAAACTTTCAATGTTTCTATTGCTGCTTTTTAACTGTGATCTCTAATGTGTGATTAATAATACAGGATGATGCAATTTCGTGATAGAAAGCTATCTTTAATTGAATTCACTCAAAACATTTTACAAAATATGCTTTTATGAGCATATTGCTATAATCGTTTATGTAATTCTAAACGTTTCGCTATATTTATTAACTTATAATGCGTCGTTGCTTTACGAGTAATGAAGCAATCTCAGCAGCAACATTGTGCAAAAACGTCATTAAAACACGGCCGCTATCGGCTTGTTTTGGATTAACCCCTATCACCAGTGCGAACGCAGCCAATGCTGTCCACATATTGATCGAAGAGGAAAAAAAAAAGATCCAGTATTAAAATGTCCGAATCTTAACTTGCGGACATTGGATACTGTATTTAACTACCATAATCATTGCTTTCAACCAGTGATACGGCAATAATTGGAAATGTTTTCTTATAAATCGCGATGTTTTCTTATTTTGCAAGCTGTGAACACACACGCACACATACACTAGCGCGCGCGAGAGTAAACACGATTACAAAAACATCGCGTTTACGGATATCACGTAGTGCTTTCATTCAATGGACAGGTATAACTACTACTACTACTACTACTACTACTACTACTACTACTACTAATAATAATAATAATAATAATAATAATGATAATAATAATAATAATTGGTAGTAGTAGTATCGTAATAATAATAATAATAATAATAATAATAATAATAATAATAATAATAATAATAATAATTAGTATAATAATAATAATAATAATAATAATAATAATAATAATAATAGCAACAATAACACCAACAACAATCATAATAGTAATAAGGACATAACGAATAAGGGTCTTTAACGCAATAACTTTAAAGGTTGCCAAGACGTTCATTGTTATGAAGGAACTAAACTGTATATTTTACAGCAAGAATTAAATGTTGCTGTTGAGATACAAGCTAAAATATCTGCAAAAAAATTCGATATAAAGAATACGACTAGGAACGTCGGCCTTAATCATTTATAGTTGTTTTTTTCTTAAATAAATAATATTCATTGTCAGTTATAACGTAATTCAGATATAACAAGATAACTTAGAGATCCGTTAAATCCCCAAATTTATTCTAACGGTTCACAAGCTAGGTGGGAATTTCTTGTATAGGTTTTTTGTATGTTAAGGGTTTTTTTTGTTAGTTTTTTTTAATGCACGATGATTAGTGCTATCCTGCATTCAGAATGCATCTAAGTCTGAAATATTTTGAGAATGAAATGATAACGTGTGCATCCATGCATCTGAAATTAGCAAGAGAGGCAAGTCTAAGACCTAGATTTAAAACATACCATAGGTGTGCGTGCGCGTGTGTGTGCGTGTGTTATATTTTTAACGTAGCTTGAAAAAAAATTCAGTCAGATCGCTCCGACGTCTGCAGTGAGACAGTTTATAGTGATGTCTAGCACTGGGGCATCATGCGGCAGACATGTAACATGATGTGCCACCCAGTCACATTATCCTGACACCAAGACAACCAGTCGTAACACTAACCTCTTAATGCCTAGCGCCAAGCGAGGCAGTTGTTAATACCATTTTTGTAAGTCTTTGGTATGACTCGGCCGGGGATATAACCCACAACCTCCCGCTTCCGCGGCGGACGCTCTAACCACTAGGCTACCGGAGCGGTCCGCATTTACATCTAAAACATTTAGATTATATGATCTTAATAAAACAAATTATATGCTGGGAAACGTCACTCAACATTTTTTTCCATATGTCAAGTAAAAGAAATACATCTTATTCCAATAAATAAATATTCGGTATTTATTTGTGTTTACAAAATTCTGGTAACATTATATTTGTACTTCTCTCCTGAAGAACATGTGGCTCTTGGTCTAATTCCTACTCATCTATTAAATTTATATGAAATATCATACAGAAAATTATGGCAAATTAAAAACAACTGGAATCAAACATATAAAGAAAAATCATCAATTATTTATTATTTAAAATCGAATTACTCCTCCAGAAATTAGACACGCACTGGTTGAACGTCTTTTGAATATAACTATCGTGAAAACGTTCTCCGTGTCAAAACATACAATGAAATGTTTCTTAATCTAATAAATGTATTAGGCCTCATATGTAGAGCTTTTTCACTTCCTATCAAAGATTACATTTTCGACGAGCAGCTGAGGATAAGATTAACAAAATAAACCCGAAATAAAAGAATACAAGACGGTCATCTGATCTCTTCATTCATTCATTTCAATTTAAGAATTCTTCGTTATTCGTTTAGAAATTTTTTATATTATGCTCATATTCACACTGCATTTCTTCCCATCAAATATATAGTGTCCTTTAAGTTTAAGTGAACGTAATAGCGAGATAAAGGCTTTCCGATATCTGCGTATATTTGGCACCTTACGGATTAATCTGTAAGATAATATAAAATTTAAACATTCCTATTTCCTCAGCAGAAGAAAATCGTTTCTACTATGTCACGTGCAGTAGTTACATGGCGATTGAAATGTTAAATGCGTCACGAAACGTAAAAGCAGTTATATATCTTTGCAGATTTCCTGCAACGTAAAAAATAGACACTCCAGAAATTTTGGATTCTTTTTAGTATACTATTAGATCTTTAAAAATATGCATATAGGATATACCAGCAATCGGAACATGCTCGGACCTTTGAGTCCATTATCGAAAAGAACCTCCGATCCTGCTGTACCGACTGTATCTGCAGAGAGAATTTGCCATCATCAGCCTAGGTAAGAAGCAACACCAATTATGCCCCTTTGCCGTTTGTTTGCATTAAACGAATACGTTTTTAATCTAATTCTTTAAGAATATTGACTGAAAAGTATCAGAGAAACAATGCGCTGCGTACAGCTGGTCGAACTGGCTGATCCCATGTGCTCGTGAAATGAGCTTAAACTATGAACTCAAATGATTAAGCAGTTATTAGAATCGGGGAAAATGAATTTTGCCAGAGTAAATAATACTAACCTCTGTAAGAACAATAAATTAATTATAAAATAAATATTGGTCTGGTTTTTTTTCTTCCAATTTTTATCTGTAGTTCAGGAAATGTAACTGATCAATCGGAACTTGATTCTTTTGAGATAATCAATTCTGAAGTAATCTAAATATATATATATATACTATATGACCTTAATAACACATATCAATACATGAAATAACGGAAATTCAAAGTTACTTTATAAATACCCAGTCATAACTAGCAAGCAATATCTTTCAAAATCCATCCCTACTAAAGTACGAAATATAAGATATGCTGGTTACTAAAGTACGAAACTGTAGAGCTAAAATATTATGACTTTACAAAATGTGTCACGTCAAACAAACTATTTTTTTTTGCCTAAAAATATGAATTTATGCCCTGTTATTGTATTATTAATTTAATTTCATCTTAACATTTTTAGCGTCGCCTGGAGCCCAAACATTTGGACTTCTCATTTAAATTCACGTCGAAATTTTCAACTGTGATTATCATTTTCTTTTTGTAAATTTTGGAGTCAAGGAGAAATGTATCGCTCAAACAGTTACATGTCTACGGAGTTAGATATTATTGCTAGTAAAGCAACTTTGAATTATCCGAGTAGAAAGAAAAAAAAACACACTTTTGCAACACATTATACATATAAAAGGTTCATTTGGTGTAAAATGTCATTTTTACACTATCGATTCATAAGGTAACAAATGCGTTGATTTCGAGGCATCATTAAAATCCGGACTTATATTTTCGTTCTTCCAATGCTTACGTACTGTGGACATTTTGTCCAGGAATGTTTCTTGATATATGATGTAGGTTTATCAATCAAAAATATGTCATATTAAATATTGCTCAAGTTAGAATCATTGAATGTTACACGTTTTATTGTGGGTTAAAATTAGTGTCATGCACCCCGTTTTGAAAAGGACGTAAGCAGAATTCCTATAGGTAACGTGATTTAAAAAAAAGGCTTTTAAAAAAAGCATCCGAAAATATACTGTAATTCCCATCACGGTTTCAGCAAATATAACACAGGTGAAAATAAGTTTAAGTTTTTGATTAATAGATAAATAGATATATAAGTTGAAGTTTTTGATAGATAGATAGATAGATAGATAGATAGATAGATAGATAGATAGATAGATAGATAGATAGATAGATAGATAGATAGATAGATAGATAGATAGATAGATAGATAGATAGATAGATAGATAGATAGAAAGAGAGACAGACAGACGTATAGACTGATAGACGGATAGATAGACAGGAAATTATGACAGTGACACATTAAAAGAAATTCACATTCATGCATCTATCAATATTTGTCTGATTAAAAAATAATCTTTGTCCATCTACCCAGTGAAGTTGACTCCGAAATCACGTTTATTTTCAGACTGAAATATTTCTACTGGTTTATTAAATAGAAATATTCAATTGTAGAAACTCTATATCCAACAGTAAATAAAATAAATTATTAGCTAATTTTAAATTAGGACAAACAATTATTTGTATTATCTTAGAGGGATAAAGTTATTTCAGAAATATAAAGAGAAAATAAGTTTACCTGTATCGCGCTTCTCTGTATACTGTATTCGTCGTTTTCTGCTGTCAATCCAGATGTGACGGTCAATAAACATGTAGCCATGAAGCAAAGATAAATTTTTAAAACTGGTCCTTGCATTTTGAGAAAATATATCTAAGTTGTGATTTTTTACTTAATAAAATATCGAACTAAATAGTTATCGATGGGAACTGTGCTCGTTCCTTTAGCAACTATAGCGCGTTTCCGTTTACTGATCCACCAATCTCAATTCCGTTCAAGATTTATACTACGCAAATAGCCCACGTACTGGGCGAGTCCACGCCTTCTGTAGTTTTAGCTGAATCAATCTCTATTTTGCAATTGTAGACCATCCTTGTGACTATCGAGAGTCAAAAATAGCCTATTGACATCCAGTAAATCTAAGACTAAAATGTGGTTACAGCATCATCAAGCGCCATTATTATTCCGTAGTCAAAACTGATACAGAAAAATAAAATGCTAAGAATCGGATATTGTTTTCACATGTTTGTAGAATAATTAGTGTACTTTAATTACATGGCTTTTGATAATACCAAAATCGAAAAGTGTCGCATTGTGTATTTGTTATAGCTTGTGTTATTTGCTTCCAATACACATTCAAGATTTTGATTCCTAACTTTTTCAGAATCTTAATTGATCTTCTAGATTACCCTAGTATTCTGAAAAGAGAAACAATTAGTAGTGACTATTGCGTCTATAACTTCTCCTACAGCTGTTGTATTCATTTGACATCTTTTTCATTTGTCATACTTAGACAACATATAACCTGGCGACCATACACCAAATCGGCTTTAAATATAAGATTTTAAAAAAAAAATATAATTTATCTATTTTTTAAATCTAGTCGGTATGATACAAGAATATACAGGAGTAATTTCAAATCTTTTTCTTTTTTATTTCATACATGACAAAAATAATAGCAGGAAAGTTAATTTCACAGAGGTATAAGGAGAGCTCTACATCATATGAATGCTGTAATATAAGTAATTTGCCGGCATAATTTTTTTTAATACAAAGATAACGTTACTTTTTAAAGTTTATATTGAGGAATAGATCTTATTTTCTGATGTTTATTAATACATTTATATTTATGATATAAATTTTGCCAAGGTTGCCAGCTGTGGTGGATCTTATATTTTAATATTAATTTACACAAGCCAAAAAGCATTTTTTTCAGCTCTCAATGACTGATTACATAAGAATAATACATTCTGATCTTAAGTTAAGTTTCTAAGCTGCGCGCGTGTTCGCGCGCGCAGCTGCTCAGGCATCGCCGCGCAGCTGAATTGTCAATTTTTGCTCATTCCAACGTTAAATTTTGCTAGTCTCCGTAATGCTTGCGCAGTGCAGCGAGCACTGCGCGCACATCTACCATTCGCTTAAATGGAATGTTGATCTTAAATGGTATTAACCATGTCCACCGCAGTCAGAAGATCTACTGATCCTTAAAGAAGACAAATTCGGTAGAAAGTAGAATTCATAATTGAACAAATATACTCAAATAGTTTTCTTCAGGTGTTTTTTTTTCTTCGTTCTATCTTTCTTCTGAGAATGTTATTGTGGAAATACGTCGAATATACCATTAGATCTGTTAAGATAATACTTATGCGGCCTTGACCAGACTTACTTTATGACCGTCATTAAGAGTCTTTCAGATTACCCCGGGGTAATGTTAATGGCTATTTGACTGGAAACTAATCGCTCTGAGTATACAAAAGTTACTGGGAGATAATCCATTGTAGACAAATCTACCATGTTTTTGTTCCGTGGTTTTAGATGCATGGCTATGTACTTACGTACATGTCCGAATTCATCATGAGAAAACGAAGCAGTTTTGGCCCCACGGTACCATTGGTAAGGTTGTAAAACGTGAAATTTTGAGTTCCTGGTAAATTCGTTTCTCTTCAGAAATAAATTATTATGCTGAAAAATCAACATGTGTTAATGTGTTAATTTAAAATGAATATTGTAATCATGAGGTTTCGTTTGTACGGCTATAACGGCTTCTTGTATAACGGCTTCCGAAACGTGCGATTTTCTCCAATTTTTCATCTTGGGACAACTGCGAGCTCATGTGACAACCAATGAAAAGAGTTATATGCATTATGAATAACCTTTTGAGCCAATCATATTTCGGCGTTGACGTGCGTGCCTAACAGTTGAACTGTTTTGAACTGATTGTTTACGATATGTGCAGTGAAGTAGAAAATGTCTACTTCTTCCATGCAACAGGATTCCTAAAGTTGATTCGAGTTAATATTAAGTAAAAACTTATTTTTGCATTTACCACTGTTCTGTAATTAAAGAATTCGTGTATCGTAGAGTCTAAAACACGGTAAACGTAGGGTCCTATGTCTGAATGGGTCATGGGGGTAATCTAAGGTATTTTTCTCACTCTGTATGATTTTCTTTTTTAGATTATTATTTTTTTCTTCACATCAAGCATCAAGCTCGCGTCGAGCACCTATGGTTTAATACAGATGTTATGATAAGAAATTACTTAGTTTTGCTATTTTATACCTAACGTCAAGTCATTGCCAGTTTTCGTGTTATTATGCTAATTTGTCTTAAGATCATTTGGATTTGTTAAGATCAATTCGTTTCTATGGAAATATTATATGTGTTCATACATAATTTTTGGAAAAAGATAGTTATCAAAATTGTATTCGGATTTCTAACAATGGAGTGTTAAATATTGTGTTTCTACAAAGAACTGTAGATAACTACGGTACAGACCATATCATACGTCATCGTCTTCCATTCTTGGATTTTCCATCTTTACGTAAATTTGACATTTTTAGAGCATTTAATTATTCGGACGTTGTAATTTAACTCGTGGATTATTCTTGGATTATTTTTGGATTTGATTCTTAATACTGTAAGTTATTTCATTTCATTTTTGCAACATTGTTCAAGGGAAATAAATTATTTGTTACATTTTATAAAGCTTGTTGTTTTAACGTTTTCTGTGTTACTGTTTAGTAGAGCATAAACACGTAAAAAATATCAAAAGTGTGTGTGTGTGTGTGTGTGTGTGTGTGTGTGTGTGTGTGTGTGCATTTAATTCCAGATATTACATTTGGTTGAATATATATTCCCAAGTAATCGTTATTACAAAGACCAAGTAAAAGACAATTAACACTAATAGCGTACTAATGTTTTAAATATACAAAGAAAACAATCGACACACGTTGATGATCATAGCCTTTTATCATGAAATATTTAGCGAAAAAGAAATACTAATGGTATATATGTATCAACATGACAAAATCAATTTAAGACAATATCCCTTTTAGGTCACAATCTACGGGCAGTCGTAAATCGCTAATGATTTCCTATAGTTTCGTATAATTTTCGTTTATTGTATAATTTTCTTTCACAGCATTGTTATAGGGATTGTTAATACTGCATATCCATTTTCATCTTCATTATTTAATGAGAGACAGGAAGTTCTTTGTAATTATACGTCTAGTCTCTCTTAGAGTGCGCAGTGCTATCATAAACTCAGGTAAATAGTTACATCATAATGTAATGTCGGCCTCATTCGAGTTCTCAGTAAACGTTGATTTTTTTACAAAACGTGAGCTAGTTTTATGTTGGGGATTCGCAAAGAGCTGACATACTTTAAAAGCACTTGTACTTCAACCCTATACCCTGTTGACCATTACTAGCTACTTCAGTCTACTTATAAATAAATTCACTACAGGCGAATGTGAATATATTATGTAACTGTATTTCGCCTTTTAAATCAAGGTCGCGATAGAGGAAAATTTATAATTTATACCTTTTTAGCACGAAAATACGATATTAGGCCAGATTCAATTTTTTTAATATCCTATGTTTGTTTTCGAATACTTATCTAATCATCACAATTTTGGTCATATAATACAGGTTTCAAACTTTCATTCAGACATCTGATTCAACCAAAAAGAAGTCTTTTTCTTTTTCCCTTTTGCGTAACAAGCCTATTGGCTATTATTTATTTAATGTAATTTCTACCTGAGCGATCCCTAATTTTCTAAGACTGTTATATATATATATATATATATATATATATATATATATATATATATATATATATATATATATATATATATATATATATATATAAATGCAAAAAACTGACAAACAACAGTGCAGAACTAGTGTCACTCTAGCCTGAGTGCTTTCGACTCTTAATGAGTCTTTATCAAAGGCAAATACTGAACATAGACAAGACAGACAAGTAAAATACAAAAATCGTGTTTCCAGTTTCTTCAAATTGTTGTGGATGCTGTAAAATGTCAAAATCGATGACCCAAAGCGACACATATGTTATTGCATGTAAATTTATGTACGCGTAAATTATATCCCGGATATTTTACATTAGTAGTAAGAGGCTATTAAGCAAATGTAGAGAATTATTTAATAGAAAATGTGTCAGCTGGAAAAGATAATTACATTTGTGCACGGCTGTCTTTTTCTAGTCTTCTTGGTTTAAACCGCTTGGTTTCAACGTTCGAAGGCGTCGTATCCACTAAGATTCCTTTTCTTTCCTGGTTTCGGAGCTCCAGTTGTGGTTGTGAGCAATTGCAATAAGTGTTACATCACTGAAGGTGTGGTCAGGGGAGGAGAAGTGTTCTGCGACCGGACTTCTGTATAGCTTCTTTGTTATCCAATCAGATCTATGAAGGTTGATCCTTTTGTGTAGCCTCTCAGTTTCTCCGACATACTGCAGGCTACAGATTTTACATGTGATGAGATAAATTACATTCTCTGTTTTGCACGTTTTGTTTGGACCATGAATGTTTAGTTTTTCTCTCGTCACTGTGCTAGAAAATGTCCTGGTTTCTATCATGTGTTGACAGGTTTTGCACCTTTTATCGCGACAGGGGCCAGATTGACTCGGGTGGTCTTGATTAGTGATTGGCGCTAGCTTTGCCCTGACTAGGATGTCCTTGAGGTTTTTTGGTCTCCGGTAGGCAACTACAGGTTTGTTCGGGAAGATTAACTTTAGTGCATCCGATGATTATACGATGGGCCAGTGTTTCCCGATGATTTTACCTATTTTGGGGTTGTCTGGATGGTAGGTCAGGATAAATGGTATCCTATCGGCGTTTTCCTTCTTTCCATATTTTAGTAGGTCATCGCGGTTTGTTAGCTTAGCCCTTTGGGTTGCCTCAGTCAGGATAAATGGTATCCTATCGGCGTTTTCCTTCTTTCCATATTTTAGTAGGTCATCGCAGTTTGTTAGCTTAGCCCTTTGGGTTGCCTCAGTTAAGGATAAATGGTATCCTATCGGCGTTTTCCTTCTTTCCATATTTTAGTAGGTCATCGCGGTTTGTTAGCTTAGCCCTTTGGGTTGCCTCAGTTAAGGATAAATGGTATCCTATATATATATATATATAATATCACACGCAATATATTGTAAGTCTTTGCAACTATGACATTTTAAAAAGATGTCTGCTGCGTAGCTAGTCTACTCAAAATCATTTTTTAGCCAAAGCCCCATGGAACCTTATTTTCCTCGTATTCTCTTATGTTTTATTATTCCTTTACAAGTACACTTTTCGGATATACTATACCATCGAGACATCAAGCAGCCTTTGTCAAGCATGGGAAAACGGCTTGCCAATTTTGCACATTAAACATTAGGCAAAGCGCGAAACAATTTCAAGGATACATTTTTATATTATATTTACGTTTCCAGGTGATGTTGCCAAAGTAAACAGTCTACCTGTCAGTAAATACTTCCTCAAAACATCTCCCAGAATGTTCTACCTGTCAATAATTGCAATACTAAACATTGTATCATCATGGGGATGTATTTCTTCGCTGAAAACATAATTGCGAACAACTACTGACATTTGAAAATTGATTTCAAAAGCTGGCACGATAAACCATTGATCCATTTTCGTCATACCTACCTTAGTTATAAGAAAGCTTGATTATTAGTTGTTTAAAATATTATATGCATTTTTCTGAAGATTCAGTCTGTTATCACTCCGTTTACTTGAAGTTATTATGTTTAACTGTCATCACTAGACGGTTGCTTAATATGCATACTTTCTTGTATGCACGTGCTTGTGTTTATATGTATAGCACGTGCTTGTGTTTATATGTATAGCTACTGTGTCATATGGTATACATTTATAAAGATGCTGTTTACCTTTTTATTGATAATTACATTGTTATTTCATATCAAAACATTTTTTTTCTGGTTTCTGTTTCAATGACAACCCTTAGTAATGACTCACACCTTATGATATTGACCAAATTTATATTATTAAATCACGTTTACTGTGTCTGGTGCGGTTAGGTTAGCGAAAAAGATTTGTCCAGCACATGTATATCGACTTGAGTTTCAGTATGTGTACATCAGAAGTGAAGCCAATTGATGTGTATAGATTACCGTTGAGTAACGCAAATGACCAAAAAGCCTTGTTGGCGAAAGCAAAACTAAACCTGTTTTTGAGTGCGTGTTTTTGACACACAATAATCAGAGTTTATCGAAAGATTCGTTTCCAAGCAATTAATTTCGGATTTTTTTTTTACTTCCTTAATCGCAGTTACTGACATGAATTGATACATTCTGGTATTATATGTTATGCACTCTGTACATACATACATACATACAATACAATACATACATACATACATACATACATACATACATACATACATACATACATACATACATACATACATACATACATACATACATACGTATGTTCATATGCTTGCATGTACGAATATCAGTATATAACATTATAAATACATATTTACATTTGCACAAAACGTATGAGACTATCGGATCCACGTGCTTTAGATATACTTTTATTAATCAATAGTTCAGGTCCTCACAAAACCCTTTTCTTTCAGGCAGCACAATTTTCATTTTCTAGTCAACAAAAGAAACCTCAAGAGAACTATGAATGTGATAGCACTAAGCGCCCGGGTCCTGATTGAATTTCATGCACATTTCAAGTACTTGTGTTCAGTCGTTTATAACCGGAGTCTGAGAAGGCTATAAGATGTGAAAATAATACACGAGCGCATATTGCTGGGACATCTACAATGCGGAGAATCTATTAATGTTGTCTCAATTTACGTCAACAACGATCCGATACAGAGTAATTCACATGCATTATGCTTCCGCCGAGTAGCGGAGTGATACATGGCATTTTGTAACTCAAGAGCTATCATTTGAAATTGTGATACCTACTTCAGCCTTCTTATGCTATGAAATGTCACTGAATGGAGGACTCCAGGCATTTTTTCCCAAACAAGCATGTCTTGAGATCCAAAATGATGACAGTGTTTGACATATATTATTCGAGAACAAATACTTGTGGAGAAGATTTGATGTGGATTCGGTTAGATATAATTTGATCATAAGAGTTTGTTTCTAGATGAATTGTTGTGCAGCTTAGATAATGTATATTTTAACACACGAAACAATAACTATAGATCTGGTCGCACCTAAAGAAAACTAGTATAAACTGCATTAAATCGCTTTGTTATAACATTGTTTGCATTGTGTTTATGCCTAGATTGTCAGAAGTACGTTGAAGATACGCATCATCTTAGAATGAATTAATCAAGATTTGTATCGTTGTTGCTTTGTGTGACAGAATGGTTAGAGCCGTATAAATGATTTGGTCGTCGAGGAACGCGTTTATAAGGCTGTCAGATTTGCACAACCTACTTGGAGTACTTGCCGTTTTTTTTCAAAAGGAATATAACTATAAGGATTTACTATGTATGCTAAACTTTTATCAAGATACCCCTATATACTTCTTTTTCATCTGAAATCATATTATATCCTAATTAAATCCATTTTGCAGCCACCATGAAGATGTCGCGTGACTTTCAAGTAACATCTTGCATAATTCTGAATGGACTAAATAATGTCACAGGTACAGGTAATGTGCCTGCAGAGATTAAACTTATAAGATGCCATCAGTAGAGTCGTCAACTGGGGCAAACAAATTCAGAAATGATCACTTACAAAACTGTTATTAGCAACAGCAAAACTTTGGTAAATATCGCAATTACTACAAATTTTACACTGAAAGAAATCGGCGTCTGAGAAAAAGGTGGGTTTGTTTCCCTTTAACTTCAAACTACTTCTAACCAAAAGGCGACATAATTTCTCATTAACTGTACCACGTTTATACAATCAAAACTGGCCACATAGACTGTCAGATGCATTTAAAATGTTTTAATTTTATGTAAAAAGTAAAATTTTACCTCGAAAACAAGTCACATATACAGCACTCGCGAAGGCTCATTACGATTTAATAATTGTCTTCAAGAAATATAAAACAGTCGAAGATGGTAATATATTGCTAAGTCTCTACGGTCTGAAAACTAAGTAACAGAAAAAAACGAAACCAACAAGTTTAGTAACCTTTCAACAACGAAAGAAATTTACACTATTGTGAATCAAATCCCAAATAAACATAAACAGTTTAATCACAAGTAAAGACGTATAAAGTCTTCCGAATGAATCCCAATATTGAAAGTGCTGATATACCAGTAGCCTTGAATGTGTTGTTGTGCTAACAATATTGCTGCTTCATAATGATTTAATCGGGAATAGTGTTGAATTAATTCACAATTATCTCAAATAGTTTTTTTTTAAATACAGTGGTAAATGGGCATTTTGTAATTACAAGGAACAATTTAAATAGACAAGTACTCTCAAATTATAACTGACAACTACTAAAAGACTGCTACCATTATACACATGATAAAATAGGAATTTTGACATCCCCCATTTCTCCTATGTCAAAATAATCTTTTCTGAAAACGCTCCAGAATCTTATTGGATATTTATCCCAAATTGTGATAACAAGGTCAAGTCTCTTTAGAGAAAATCCAATGTCATTAACTCGATCGCAAATAAATATGTTGCTTTCATTATCGTGAAATATTATCGACAATCATGGACAAATATTAGTTATGTAATATGTTGTTTCTCTAATGATCATAACAATCTAAAGTCATGGACAAAAGTTAAATACACACTATAGATGCACATAATTTTATACATCATAATTCGTGATAGATAGGTGTATAAAGCATCGGGAGCACATTATTTTACGCCCAAAATTCATAGTCATTATAAAGATATGTATTTTGAAAAGACTGTTAGGGGTGACGTACATACTATTTATGCCATCTGGCGCAGGTACTAATACAAATGTTTGGAATAGTCAGTAACCAGTCTAATAGGCGTTGGCAATTATAACATATTGGCAGATGGTTTCAAAACCACGATGATTTCTTTTGTATTAAAAAAGTCTATGACTTCAATTATGAGTATATGCTGACACTTTTAATTTTAATCTAGACAATGCCACAACAAAATGGTTGATGGATCTGATTTATTTGAACAGCGAGACTTATTTCTAATTGATTTTTTCAGTGTCTGCATTTTGACATATGCACTAAATGGTAAACGTCATGGCATCATTTATTCATTAGTAATTTATTCATCAATAGTAATTTCTTCCACAAGTGTATAAAAGTGTATAAAAGTGTATAAAAGTTAAATAATTGTCACAAAATATAACGCAATTCTTGTCCAATAAGTCTGGAAATACCTTTGCTCGAAATTGATTCTTGGACAAAGCCAGTTATTGAAATTTACAGAATTCAAACAGCAGAATATTCTTTTCTGTGTTTCAACAAAGAACTGTAGACACGTAAATGCTACACTGCCCACAGCATTCGTCAGCTTTCGTCAGCATTCATCAGCATTCGTCAGCTTTCGTCAGCATTCGTCAGCATTCGTCAGCATTCGTCAGCATTCGTCAGCTTTCGTCAGCATTCGTCAGCATTCGTCAGCTTTCGTCAGCATTCGTCAGCATTCGTCAGCTTTCGTCAGCATTCGTCAGCATTCGTCAGCATTCGTCAGCTTTCGTCAGCATTCGTCAGCATTCGTCAGCATTCGTCAGCTTTCGTCAGCATTCGTCAGCTTTCGTCAGCATTCGTCAGCATTCGTCAGCTTTCGTCAGCATTCGTCAGCTTTCGTCAGCATTCGTCAGCATTCGTCAGCTTTCGTCAGCATTCGTCAGCATTCGTCAGCATTCGTCAGCTTTCGTCAGCATTCGTCAGCTTTCGTCAGCATTCGTCAGCATTCGTCAGCATTCGTCAGCTTTCGTCAGCATTCGTCAGCTTTCGTCAGCATTCGTCAGCATTCGTCAGCTTTCGTCAGCATTCGTCAGCTTTCGTCAGCATTCGTCAGCTTTCGTCGTGACTGGAACTCAAATTCATTAGAAAATTTTATTTTTAGGACTTATAATTTTTAATTCTTGGATTACGCTTGGATTTGATTCTTAAACAGTAAGTTCTTTTTTTGAACCTTTCTTTTCTAGGGAAATATATTATTTGTCAAATTTTACAAAGCTTGTTGTCTTCCATTTTTCCTTGTGCTGTTTATGAGAGCTTGAAGATCTAACAAAGAACTTGGATTGCTCGTGCTCGGTTACATTAATTTTGGCCAGATATTTCAGAAAACGTTTGATTTTTTAATTTTGAATTTCCCTAGTATTTGAACGCTTTTAAAATATTAAGTATTATTTACAATTTTGAAATCTTTGGTGAAATCAGCAAGCTTTCTTTACAATGGCGTCAAAAGTGGAAATCATTCTTTCAAATGCTAACAAAGAACAATTAGACCTTTTCTTTTAAAAAAAATGAATTTGCAAAACAAACGTTTTCCTAATGAGGCAAGAAATGAAAATAATTTGGTCCAATATTTGGATGAAAAGAATGTTTTTGATAAACGTGCTTTGGTTTTAATCAGTAAGTCTGTAACAGACCCTCATATAAATGTAAAGGAATTAAAAAGATAATAGAAAATGGAAATGGAGTTAAAGAGGCTCAAACTTATGAAAGAGGAAAAAAATCCAGATACAGTTATAGAAAGACGAGAAGAAAGACTAATGCAAATGCAGTTGCAATCGGTAGAGAGAGAGAGAGAGACAGAGAGACAGAGAGACAGAGAGAGACAGAGAGAGACAGTAAATGCATCTACAATCAGAGAAAGATCAATTGCATGAACATGATTATGAAAGTCCTAAACAACATGTATTACTTTAAAGCCCCAGTCTGATTTTATTATGGAGAATTATGAACCATTCAAGTTGAATGGTTCTGTATCACTCTTCGTTCCATCCCATTGCTATTATAATTTTAGGGGACACAGGAGATTCTCAGTCTTTTATTGTAAGGTAATTTGCCGTTGTCTGAGAAGTCTTCTTCTAATGAAAGTGTTCTTATTCAGGGAGTAGAGTGCGGCTTTGTTAATGTGTCTCTCCATTGGGTAAATATGTCATGATACTTAGTCTCAGGACCTGTGACAGTCGGAAAAGTGTATTTGTTTTACCCGTAGAAGGCATTCATTTATTATTATGCAACAACCTAGCTGTAGATAAGGTTGTGGTTAATCTACTTGTAACTGACAAGCTTAGTTTTGGATCAGAAGTCGATCTGAATGAAAACCAAATCCCTGATTTAAATCCAGATTGTGCAGTTACTAGAACTATGGCAAATAAAGCTCTTGAGAATGATTATAAGGGAAGTATTCCCTTAGCTGACGCGTGTATTGTTCATGATTTTGAGGAGGTCACACTTGCACTCCTTGTTTGGATGAATCAAAGGATATTGATCCTCTTTTAACTACTCATTCTCTTGATTCTAATCAGGTGACCTAACGACAATCACTTGTCGAACAGGAAAAAATCAAGATATGTTTGTTTCAATGGACCTTTAGTGCAACTGAAGCCTCTGAAGTTCCTGGCTATTAAATTCATTAAAATATAATTCGTATGAGACAATGGAGACCTCTCGAGGAACCCACTGGCGATGAGTGGTCAGTATAGTTCCAAAATGTTAATCTGGCCCATGAAATTCCTTTGTCTGGTCATTTAGGGAGTAATAAGACTTATGACAAGATCTTGACTCACTTTTATCTGTCAAACATCAACAGTCTTGTTAGTAAATACTGTAGATTTTGTCATACTTGTCAAATGGTAGGAAAACCCAATCAGAGGATACCTAATGCTCATCAATAACCTATTCCTGCAATTAACAAACCATTTAGCAGAATTAGGAAGATCGTGTTTTTCCCTTACCTTCACATCAGGTAACCAATACTTGTTGACCATAATGTGTGCGTCAACAAGAATTCCAGATCCAATTCCTTTGAGGAACATTAAATCTAAAACAATAGTAAAAGCTTTAATAAAGTTGTTTTACTCAGTTTAGCCTTGCTTAATCTGTTCAATCGGATCAAGACTCAAATTTCATGTCTGAAAATTTCCAGCAAGTTATGTACGAATTATGCATCCAACTATTCAAATCATCTACCCATCACCTTGAGAGCCAATGGGCAAATATAATGAGTTCATAAGACATAAACAAATTTGATTTGATTATTATGTTTTTGTTACGGGATGAAGGCATTCATTTACTTGCTGCTATGGTACCAGTTCAATAATCTTTATACTTCAGTCCCTTTCAACTATTTTCTGACACACTGCGCGGACCATTGAAGTTGTTGAATGAGAAACTTCTTTCTAATGAAGATACTGAAATTAATCTTCTTGATTATGTTTCCAATTTTTAGCATACGTTTTCAAAGACTTGTGAGGTAGCAAGAGTAAATCTGCACTCTACTCAATCAACAATGATATTAATATAATGTTAAAAAGTCAAAGGAATGTAGTGTTCAGCCTGGTGATAGAATGATGGCTCTCTTGCCCATACCAAAATATCCTCTTCAGTCCAATTAGTTTGGTTGCTACATAGTTGACAGAAAAGTACATGACTTAAATAACATCATAAATAGTCATGGGAGGCAAAAACAAAAACAACTTTGCCACATAAACATAAGGTAGTATATTCAAAGAGATAGCCATCTTAAACCTGTAATTAATTACCTGTAATAACAGCCAGGTTAAACATGCAATTATATTTGCAACGGCAATAAAGAAATGAACTCAAACAGTTATTATTTGAATATGTGCACTTATTTCCAGATGTTCCTACAAGAACAAACATAATTTTCCATGACGTTGAAATTGTACATTCCAAACATGTGAAATAACACTCGTACGGGATGAACCCTAGCAAACAGGAATACATGAGAAAAGAAATTCATTAATTGCTGGAGAATGATTTCATACAGCCCAGTAAAAGTGATTGGAGTTCACCGTGTGTACATCATCCAAAACAAGATATACCTTTCCGTATGTGCACTGATTATAGGAAGGTGAACAGTGTGACAAAAACTTATTCATTGCCATTACCAAGAATCGTTGACTGTATTGATAAGATCGAAAATGCCAAATATGTCACCAAATTAAACACTCTTACAAGATTTTGGTAAATTCCATTAACGGAAAGAGGAAATTGAATGTCTGCATTCGTAACACCAAATGGACTTTATCAATTTAAAGTGATGCAGTTGGGAATGAAAGGGTAATCAAATGCTTTTCAACGTCTCATAAATATGATCACCTCTGGTCTAGCTAATGGTGATGCTTACATCGATGATGTCATCATTACAACGGCACCTGGCGAGAACATTTAGTGATAATTAGAAAATTCTTTGACAGACTCATTGATGCAAGTTTGACAATTAATTTATCTAAACGTGAGTTCTGCCGTGCTTGTGTAACATTTATAGGACATATCATATACTATACAAGTTAAACGTATAGATGCTAAAGTCCTGGCTATCTCTGACATTCCTGTGCCTCTTACTAAATTACAACTGATGTGATTGTTAGGTATGGATAGATACTATCGGAACTTTTGTTCTAGTGTTTCCCTAATTGCTGAACCCCTGATAAATGTATTGAGCAAAAGCAAACACGTTTCTTTGGACTGAAAATATCAGGAGACTTTTGACAATTCCAAATTTCAGCCATTGATTTAAACTGTATGTTGATGCAAGTGATAATGGTGATTAAACAGTATTGATTCAAGACGACGGAAATTGTGTTGATCATCTAGTGGGTTTTTTCCCCTAAGAAATTAAATAAGCACCAAAGAAATTATTCAACGATCGAGAAGGACTGTTGGTTTTGATATTGGCATTGCAACATTTTGACGTTTACATTAGCTCAGCTCCTTCTTCTCTTATTGTGTTTAGTGATCACAAGCCCCTTACTTTCGTCGGCAAGATGAAAAATAAAAATCAAAGCTGCTCAGGTGGAGTTTGTTGTTACAGAAATATAATACTGACATCAGGCACATCAAGGGAAAAGATAATTTAATAGCAGCTGCACTTTCCCGTGTATACAAATGTATTATTTCATGTACACTGTACATAATTTATAAGAGTTATATTTATGTTATTTTAAAATTATGTATAAAAAATCTATGGGTTTCTTTTTAGAAAAAGCTTTATCATATACATCTTTCTTTCTGTTCATGAGGGAGTGTTATGTATATTTGATTTAATTTATATCCATTTGATTTAATTTTTTGTTGTTAGTTTTAAAGGTTTTATTATTTATTTCTTTACATGTTTTTGTAATGTAATTGTATTTACTGGATTTGGTATTTTCCAGATATTCAGTTCAGATTTTCGAAAACCTAATATTGGAACTTTGTATCTAAACCTGACCCAGTTTCTGACCTTGATTTACAAGTTGATGAAAACCTTCTTTTTTAAAAAAAAACTTTTTAGTGTGGGTTTGATAGAGTGAAACCGAAGCTTTACTGGGAGTACGTGACTTTAGATGTAAATAGCTTTTAGGTTGTTTTGAAACATGTAGCAATTATTTAAAAATTCTGTGTTGTCATTTGAAAAGTCTGGTTTTATGGGAATTGTTTTGCGCAGTAGCCAGTTTTAATAGTTATGTTTAAAGAAATAATTTTAGTTGGACTTTAAACCACTTCATCGTCAAAGTATTTTCTTCTATTGTGACCAATTTGAGTTATAATTAAATTATTCCTTTAATTACCTGGATTCTAAGAGATTATTTTGCATTGTAAAAAATTTGTTCAGAATTAATTCTTGGACAAAGACGGTTATTAAAATTTACAGAATTCAAACATTGTAATATTATATTCTGTGGTTCAACAAGGAACTGTATACACGTCAATACGACACTGACCACAGTATAGGTCATCGCCTTCTATTTAGATTTTCGTCGGGACTAGAATTCAAATTCATTAGAAAATTTTATTGTTAGGGCTTCTTATTTGTATTTCTTGTATTATTCTTGGATTATTTTTGGTTCTTAAACCGTTAGTTCTTTATCTTAATTTTACCTTGTTTTTTTTTTCTGGAGAAATGATTTTTTGGGTTAAATTGTATACATTTTAGCTGATATGTATGTATGTATGTATGTATGTATGTATGTATGTATGTATGTATGTATGTATGTATGTATGTATGTATGTATGTATGTATGTATGTATGTATGTGCGTGAATTCGCGCGCGCGCATTGATGTGTATTGTGGTTATTTTCAATTCTTTCGATTCTTGTCAGTCTGTTCCACACATTTAGGTCTAATCCTACTAACTACATCTGTCGCCTATGTCCTATGACAAAATAATACTATCAAGATTGATTTCTTATTAGAAAATGGTAGTATAAAGTGGTTTAATGACATGTGATCACAAACATCTGGAAGAATTCTTTGTCTGCTATTTTCAGTTCAGAATTAATCGTAATTTCTGCTGTTTCTCAATGGTGTCGTAAAATTTTCTATTCAGACGGAAGCCACGGACGTGAGAATATTGAAATGTCGGGATAAATGTCCTGACTAATCCAAGAAAAACGACAGAAAGCAAACGAATGATAAAGCTGAACCGTTAACATTAGTTTTGATACTAATGAATTTGACATAAAGAAAACAAATAAAAGGAATTTGACTTATATCATGTATTGATAGATAGTGCTTATATAATCCCAAAAAAATAGAAGTGCAAAGAGACCCAAAGTTTATTAAGTTAATATTGGAAACTTCCATGACATTAACCTGACATTTAGAAAGTTTTGTGTAATTAAAAAAAATGTTTGCTTTTGTTTCTAACCTGATACGTATTATAATATGTGTATACCCCATTATAAATTATCCATAGTGTTCCAGGACACACACACACACACACACACACACACACACACACACACACACACACCTGCGTTATCTGGAAGCGGTTATTACAATATATGTATCATCTATGTGCAAGCTTTATACTTCACTTTCGTGATATGTGACGCTCTTCTATCTAGTATAGCTCCAACATGTCAGATAGCCTGATTTAGCATTAGAGTCCCTGATGTGTTTAATATCCTTCGGGGGGGGGGGGGGGGGGGTTGTTTATTTTTTCTTTCTTATACGTGTGCATTACAGAGTTCTCCACTCGTCTTAATGGGTGTTATACAATTTATTGTTATCGGTCGGCGAGCAATTTCAAATCATAAAATAAAAATTCAACCTTTACCCCGCAAAGTCGTTCTCACAATGTCATACCCAATTATCACATTTATAGTTATTGCTTAATTGTAATTTTGCACAAGAAATAGTTACTTGCAACTCTGAGAACCCAAAACAAGCGTAAATTATAACCTATTCCCGAATTACACCGCCTCTTCAAGATCCGTTAGTTTCCTAATTAGTAATATTTTGCATTGAAATAAATTAGTAGGGTATTGGAGGCGACATTTATCACGACTTAACTTCTACTTTACTAATTTATTAAAGTGTTTACCCTACACGAGTCATTGTCTTGAATACTAATGAGAAAATATTGCGTGAGCAATAATGTCTTTTGCGGGCCTATGGCTAGATATTTACAAACCTGTAATTAGTTTTGTTTTGGTGTGCGAATTTAGATATCAGAGGAAAAAGGACGCTTTAATTATACCAAATTTAGGTCATCAAAACATTAGAGTAGATTTACTCGGACGGTCTATTTATCTTGTCACAAGTACCACAACGCAACCTGGCGTTATTGGTTACTGCTTACGCACTTATGAAACTATCATAATTTCCTTGTCTTCATGCAACGAGTAAGTTTGAGGGTGTATATTGATTTTAAATATTTGATGACTGAAAATATTCACGTGGGGTTTTTTTTATATACAAAATATACATTTTGATAAAGAATACTCAAATTCGAAGAAAAACGTTATCTTGCTTTTTTGATCTCATTTTCTTTATTTTTTCCCTAAATTATTCCCTTTATTCAGGTAAACACTTGCTGAAGTCCAAAACTTCCCTCTGAAACAAAACCCATCTTGCTATATTAATTTCCACCACAACGTGCACAAACAGCAAAACAAAAAACTTCAATTGTTTCATGTCTGACCAAGAGCCCCGTGCTTCAAGCTGAACCAAACGTCCCGAGATTCAAGTCTAACCAAACGTTCTGAGATTCAAACTAACCAAAACGTTCCTTCAAATTGTCATCAGACGTTGACGATGCGATTGAAGCAACGTTCTACTATGGTACGGAGTTATTGGAGTTGGTTTCCTCTTGTATTTGACAGTAAAGCTTTATAAGTGGTTTATTTAGTGCCGAGACAATGCAAGCAACGTACCGTGCCGAATTACCAAGCAGACGAAACAGGTTGATCTGAGGGCATGATTGGAACCCACACTTTCGGTCGCGAGTTCGACACAATACGGGCTGCCCTTAGACCGAATGGGCCAATCGGAGGCCGTTCTCGCGTGGGACTCGCGCGTCAGTGATTTTTCTAAATATAGCTATGGAAAGAAAATCTTAAGTTTAATATCAGATAAAACTTGTTCAAAGGTTTATTTCCATATTTGCTGGACGCACTAACCACTGGGAATGAGTTGTTCCTCTCAATAAATATTGAGACATTTGAAAAGTCTTTAGCACCATTGCAGTTTCCACTGTCTGTGACGATGATAACAAATGAACCTTTGTTAAAATCAATTTAATATGGGGTTGTTCTATCAAAGAAGCGTACGCAGTATTGTAACAGCAGACGATTTATATGACAATGATAATTACTTTGATGTTAATTCACCCAAGACCGTTTTTTAATATCTGAAGAAAGGAAAACGAGCTTGCTTTTACATTTACGCTCTACATAACAAATGACGCCTTTACGTTGATTCTCGACATAACTATGACGTCCTTGCATCCAGGCTCTATATATAAAAAAATGACACCTTTACATTTACACTCAACATAGCAATGACACCTTTACATTTACACTCAGCATAGCAATGACACCTTTACATTTACACTCAACATAGCAATAACACCTTTACATTTACACTCAGCATAGCAATGACACCTTTACATTTACACTCAACATAGCAATGACACCTTTTCATTTACACTCAACATAGCAATGACACCTTTACATTTACACTCAGCATAGCAATGACACCTTTACATTTACACTCAACATAGCAATAACACCTTTACATTTACACTCAGCATAGCAATGACACCTTTACATTTACACTAAACATAGCAATGACATCTTTTCATTTACACTCAACATAGCAATGACACCTTTACATTTACACTCAACATAGCAATGATACCTTTTCATTTACACTCAACATAGCAATGACATCTTTACATTTACACTCAACATAGCAATGATACCTTTTCATTTACACTCAACATAGCAATGACACCTTTACATTTACACTCAACATAGCAATGACACCTTTACATTCACACTCAACATAGCAATGACATCTTTACATTTACACTCAACATAGCAATGACATCTTTTCATTTACACTCAACAGAGCAATGACATCTTTTCATTTACACTCAGATTGCTCTGGTGGCCTTGTGGTTAGATCGTCTCCCTCGGAAGCGGGATGTCGTGGGTTCGATCCCTGGCTGAGTCATACCAAAGACTTTTTTTTATTATTACAAAAATGGTACTAACAGCTGCCTCGCTTGGAGCTCAGCATTAAGAGGTCAGTGTTAGGACTGGTCGACCTGGTGTCAAGATAATGTGACTGGGTTGGACATCATGCTACATGTCTGCGACATGATGCATCAGTGCTAGGCATCACTATAAACTGCCACACTGCAGACATCGTAGTGATATGACAAGAATTGTTAACATTCTAAATCGCACACACACACACACATACACACACACGCACATTACATTCTGCAGAACAATGACGCCTTTTACATTTAAATTTTACATTTACAATCTAGATAACCTTGACGCCTTTACATTTACAATCTAGATAACATCGATTCCTTTACATTTACAATCAAGATAACATTGATGCCTTTACATTTACAATCTAGATAACATTGACGCCTTTACGTTTACAATATACATAACGACGCTGTTTTAAACATACAAAACTCAACATTAATGAAAGCCTAGAAGTGTAAACAAATTTTGAAATAAATTTGATGCCACCACTCTGTGTAACGTTGACACCTCTTCATTAAGTAACTTCTACCCAATCTTTGGCGATGAAGTTAACCTCTTATCACGATGATTCGTACAGTTCTCACACCTGAAACCTGAAATTATATAACGATTTACTATCGACTCATGGCACAACCACAACCCTGAAATCAATAGCATAGCTACTTAAAGAACTAATGGCATTAAATCTTAGGGACGGCAAAAGATAATAATTCGGAAATGGTAAATTATCATCCATTATGAGCAATTTTCCAATATGTTATTTACAAAACCTTTCCATACATTGCTGCCTTCGCATTCAAAAAGCGTCGTATATACTGTTCTCGTAGATAACATTAAAAGAGGGTTAATTATATTTTGTTTTCTCTGTATGATAATAATATGGTTTCCTTCTAACCTACAACAGTTGGCGTGCAGTGATACCGATTTCTTTTAGTGCCTGGATTCTTTTTAGATGCCATGTTTCAAACTGATCGTGCATCCACACCACTATTGATTATAAAGGTTATACAAATGAAATGCTCGAGGAAACTGGCGAGGTACGAAAGTAAAATGTAGGAGGTGATACAGGATTAATAGTCTCACATTCTTGTGCATGTATTTTTTATGTGCTCAATTTACAATTTACATTATAGAACTTGGGTCCTTCCAACTAACTTAATGGATCTGTTTCTCTTAAAATATTGCTACAAACCATTCTATGTTGTCTTGAAATTCTCTCCCTCCCTATGGTAACAGCTAGATTATAGTTCTATATTCAACAACAAAAAAGTTCTTTACTTCTTTAAAGGTACATGTTTATCACGATTATGTTTCACGCGAATTTAAAGCGGAATGAATTTCTCGGTGTTTCTCTTCTTAAGACAGACGGACTTGCTTCGACTGTAAAGGTAAAACCGAAATATGCTTTTAATGAAGAGAGTTTTGCTATAGGACTATCGATAAGTTTAGTTCCGTTAAACAAAAACAGTACTGCATAACTAAAATATTTACCCGAAAATGGAAAATAGGAAACAGTATTTATATATTATCACACTTACGTTACATCACTACAGATGAATGGCTTCTGTCAGAGGCGTAGCTATGATATTTTGCGCCCGGGGACGAACTATAAAATTGGCGCCCCAGCGATCATGTGACCGATTTATTACCCTTGTTTACTTATTATAATTTAACGTTGTAAGCCTCATTTTGGCGCCCCTGTACCTTGGTGCCCGGGGACATATGTACCCCCCTGCACCCCCCTAGCTACGCCTCCGGCTTCTGTTCAGGTCCAATAAACATTGGTCTGATAATGGTATCCTAACGATCCATTCTTTTGGGGTGGGGGCAAACACAGTACATACTATATCATAGTGAGAAAATAAAAACTAAGGACAAACCCAGGCGGCAAACCCCAGCTGAATTTGACGCCTGCTATGTTGCGGTTACGGGCCCGACGCTCTTCCAGCATGTGATGTGTACTTAAGCAATTACCAAAATTACCTGCTAATGATTTTTTTTTAGTAAACATGATGCGATGAGTAACGGAAAAGTGAATATAAAGACTTATACAGTTAATATTGCCGACATATTGCATAATGAGTAAGTGTGTATATGGAAAGGATGACGCAAGAAATATGTATGTCATGTTATGGTTATTAGACACAAAGACAGTGATTCCTTTCAAGTGTGCTCTTAAATCTCACCTTTTCGACTGCAGGAACAAACTTAAAGACCTAATAATGTTTCCTACGTTACATATTTCAGCATTTTTTTAATATTTTCTTATTTCATGGTGTTTGTTTTTGGTTTTTATAGTCATATCATTATATATGTTGTAGAGCGCTTAGACCTCTAAAGATTAGGCGCTGAATTAATCTTGGATTATCTTTGAGATTTTATTCTTCTGAAAATTTTGTTTTCTTTCATTTTTGCGATCTTTTTCCAGGTATATAAATTATTTGTTAAATTTAAAAAAAACTTGTTGTTTTCACTTTTTTTGTGTTGCTGTTTTTACAGCCTAAACACGCAACAATAGACACTATTACAGTACCTATTAAGAATGCATAGATAATTCTAATGTACCTAATAAGAATGTATAGAAATTATATAATACCTAATAAGAATGGATGCCTAACAAGAATATATATAGACAGTTATATACTACCTAATTAGAATGTATGCCTAACAAGAATAAGAATGCGTAGATAAATTTGAAGCACCCCGTTTTTCAGCAAATAAAATAGGTCCGAATAAATCTTAGATTTATTTGTGTGGTTATGGAATATTCCTAGCCCGAAATAATTGGCCAATTATTAGGAGCAAACGTCTCGGAGTCGAGTGTTAGTGAGTTTGAACCATGTCATGGTTCGCTACTAGAGAATTTAGGTCCAAACCAAATGACTGTCCCTGGTGTAACATAGTCCATATTAAAATTGAGTGGTGTATAATAGTGTTGTGGTTGAGATGGCAGTATTTACGGTAGGAAACCGGTAAATTACACGATGGAATCAACAAGTCGGGACTTGGTAGATTCCGTGTTCATAGTGGAAACGAGGTGTAGTTATATTAGTGTAATACGCCGGTAAAACTGTACTTTAACTGGCCTAGGGTCGCGGAGTTAAATAGTTCCCAGTGAGAAAGGGGATACTAGTGTATTTTATATGGCCGGCTGGCGAAACGAAAATCTGAAGATGTGAAGAAAAACCATGCAAATGTGCGGTTGATGGACTTTTGGGCAAGTTGTTTTAACTGTGGTCTCGAATTGATTAGAGTAAAATTTAGTATATAAAAGCAGACACGTCTGACTTTCCAATTTACAACTGAAATTGCAAGGAAGTCTTTGGAAATTTGGGGAAAACATATGACTTTCAGCGGGATTCGCGCTAGGGCGTTTGACACTGCTCGGTCAAGTGAAACCCATCTGCGTGTAACAAGAAAATTTCTGTTGGCAGCGGTGGGATTCTAACCCACGCCTACGAAGAGACTGGTGGGTTTGAATCCCACCGCTGCCACCAAAAATGTATGTATAGACAATTATAGAATGAATAGAGTCAATAGACAATTAATAAGAATGATATAAACATTACATGCATACAGTGCATATTGTGATTTATTATAAAACAAAACCTAAATATTATTATAGTGTAAAGTATTGCATTTATTTATATTGATTAGATGTTAAATGATCATAAATCAAGTTCAAATTGTCATAATACAATGCTGTATGAATAAATTCGTTGAATTTCCTAGAAGGGTATAACTTTTTCTCTCAAGAGAACAACAATACAAGAGAGAACTATATTTTTTTTATTCTAAAGGTAAAAATCATCAAACTGAATCATTTTAAAAATGTTTTGCCTGGTTTCACAGTAACCGCTACTTGTGTACATGACTTTGCTCCAACATGTTTTGCTGAAAACAATATAACGGGGCCCGGAACACTATTTGTATGCTATTAAAATAAATAGGTCAGGTTTATATTTAACTATGTTAACTTCAACATGCTATTTTGTATTAACAATGAATAACAATGAATAATGAAATTCATTGTGACCAGTACATATGAATGGGGATGGATCAGTACATATGAATAGAGATTGACTAGTACATATGAATGAGGACTGATTCGGACATATAGAATGGGGATTGATTAGTACATATGAATGGGGATTAACCAGTACATATGAATATAAATTGATTAGTACATATGAATGGGGATTGATCGGTACATATAAATGGGGATTGATCAGTATATATGAATGGGGATTGATTGGTACATATGAATGGGATATTTATGTGCAACATTTACATTGAGGAATCTCAAGTGCCAAATTTTTCGTCAGTGAAATTCATTAATTAATTCTTAGTTTAGCCGACAATTAACTGTCTTGGAGTAGAGTTTGGACGAATGGAATGTTTATTTAACTGGGTCACGCAGTTGGAATATTTATAGTAGAACCGAACTAAGTGAATTTCTCACGTAAAGCTGTCAAAGTGATTTGAAGCATCTTGATAGAAGGTTTCAAAATGTCCGTAGGAATAGCATTTATTCCAATTGGTCACATGTAGAAGGAGTGGGGGGTGTCGAACCCTAGAATCGGGGAAATATATCCTCTGAGCTTATGAGTTTGAATTAGTCTGAAAATTTCTCTGCAAGAGAGAACCGCTACCAGGACTCCGACAGTTCTTTGCAAGAAAGACGTTCGTCAAAATTGTAGTAGATCGTAGATACGTTAAATCTGGAGATTATACAGGTGAGACGGTGGAAGTACAGTTTGCTAACAGGACGAAGGATTCGCTTCCGGTCGTTAAATTGACTTTGATTCGCCGTATGTAAAAGGGCGAATTCAAGCAGCGTGTTTGTCGGGACTGTCTCATGACGTAATATTAGGGTGTAGGTATGTGTTGCCCCAATCTAACCCTATGATGTGTAACCCTATACATGTCGGGTCAGTGGAGACGAGGGCTATGAAGCGAAGGTCAGGGTCGAGGCCGCTAAGATCCGTGACTTCGCCCATAGACATTTTGGTACCTGGTGAGTTAGAGAAGCTTCAAAAGGAATATGTGTCTCTTGACAAGGTACGTAGGTACGCGACGGACGGGTCCGTACGGAAATTGCCACACGGCGAGGTAAAGTTCGCGACAAAACGCGGTATTTTATATTGGTACGCCAAGAAAGGGGTCGATACGTTTAAACAAGTTGTGGTACCCGTAGGGAAGCGCGAACAAGTGCTTAGGTTAGCACATGAGGGTCTTCTCGGAAGCCACATGGGCGTGGCGAAGACCAGAGATAGGTTGGTGAGGGAGTTTTATTGGCCAGGTGTGCATGGGGATGTGAGGAGGTTTTGTTTGTCATGTGACAAGTGTCAGCGAGTGGTACCGAAGACCTCCCATCGCCCAGTGCCACTAGGAACCACCCCACTAATTGACGAACCTTTCTCGAGAGTGGCGATGGATTTAGTAGGTCCGATTAAGCCGGCGGCGGAAAGTGGAAATCGGTATATATTAACGGTCGTAGATTACGCTACCCGGTACCCGGAGGCAGTGGCCTTGAAAAACATTGACTCAGTTACGGTGGCTGAGGCCTTTATAGGGGTGTGGTCGAGAGTCAGAGTTCCAGACGAGATACTGACCGACCAAGGGACGCAGTTCGTGAGCCAGGTGATGGAAGAGGTAAATAGATTACTCTCCATTAGACATCTGACGACTATCCCGTACCACCCGCAGTGTAATGGGTTGGTAGAACGTTTCAATGGGACATTGAAACAAGCTTTGAAGAAGCTATGTGAAGGTCGACCTAGGGATTGGGATCGATACCTTCCGGCGATACTGTTCGCGTATCGAGAAGTACCGCAGGCAAGTTTGGGTTTTTCACCTTTCGAGTTAGTTTATAGGCGGACGGTAAGGGGGCCCATGGTGGTATTGAAACAGTTATGGACGGATGAGCAAGCATCTGAAGAAGTGCGTACAACATACCAATATGTTGTCGACTTGCGTAACAAACTGGAAGAAGTTTGTGAATTGGCTCAAGAAAATCTCTGCGACCCAAGGGGACGTCAAGCCAAGTATTACAACAAAAGGGCGAAGGAACGTCACTTTGAGGTGGGTGACAAGGTGTTGTAGTTGTTGCCATTGGAGCACAACAAGCTGCAAGTCTCATGGAGGGGACCATTTGTTGTAACAGAGAAGAAAGGTGGACAAAACTACCGTATCCCAGTAGGGGATAAGGACAAGTTGTTCCACGTGAATCTTCTGAAGCGGTACCGTGTGCGAGAACCACCCACGGAGTTCGTTGTGGCTACCGTCGTGACGGAAGAATCCGACGACAACGCAGGGCAGGCGGAAGTACTCCCTAGTTGTCCGTTGACGAGGGAGGAAACCTACGTCGATGTCGCATTTGACGTTACGTTCACGTCAGACCAACGTAAAGAGATGGAGTCGGTACTTCAAGAATATTCGAGCGTCTTAACAGAGAGACCTGGGAAGACAGAGCTGGAGGAGTTCTCTTTGAAGCTGCTGGACGAGAACCCAGTGAAGTTAAGACCATATCCGTTGCCGTCCGTAAGTTAGAAGCGGACCGTAAGGAAGTTCAAACTATGTTAGACTTAGGTATTATCGAATCAAGCGAGTCGGCGTATAGCTCTCCTGTTGTGCTGGGCCAGAAGAAGGATGGGACACACAGGTTTTGTGTCGATTACCGAAAGTTAAACCGAATCACAGAATTCCAGGTAGAACTTTTACCTGACCCTGAGTCTATTTTCGCAGGAGTAACCCATGCTAAATATTTTTCTAAGATTGATCTGTCCAAAGGATACTGGCAAATTCCAGTCCGTAGTGAAGACAGAGCAAAACTCGCCTTTGCAACTCCAGATGGGACTTACCAGTGGGTGGCCATGCCATTCGGGGTGCAGAATGTGCCCAGTGTCTTCACCCGTATGATGCGGAAATTCCTTGAACCATTGCGGGGGATGGGAGTTTCCAACTTCATTTACGATCTTCTATTAGCTACAGCTACATGGGAAGAACACATACTTTTGCTGAAAAACGTCTTAGAACGACTACGACCAACCGGACTGACCGCACGACCATCGAAGTGCCATATAGGGTTCAGACAATAAGACTACCTAGGACATACCCTCAGCGAGGACACGTTAACCCACGAGAGTTCAAAGGTCAAACAACTTAGGGACGCATTACGACCGACTACTAAGACTGAAGTTAGATCTTTTTTAGGTTTGGCAGGGTACTATAGGAGATATGTCGCAAATTTTAGTGCTATATTGCGAGTCCATTGACTGACTTGACTCGGAAAAAAGCGCCGACCAAAGTAGTATGGACAGACACATGTGAACGCGCATTTCAGACGCTAAAAGACAGACTGACGTCAGACGCCATAGTTAACTTACCTGACGTGACACGGGATTTTGTTTTGAGGACAGATGCTTGTGATAGAGGTTTAGGTGCAGTGTTATTGCAAGAACACGAGGGAAGCTTATTCCCAGTTGCGTATGGAAGTAGGAAACTGTCAAATGCGGAAATTAACTATTCAGTGTCTGAAAAAGGATGTTTGGCGATTATCTTTGGAATAACTAAGTTCCAACGGTATCTGTATGGTAGGAAGTTTACTTTGGAAACAGATCATCAACCGCTGGCGTATTTGGCCCAGGCGAAATTAACTAACGGTCGATTAATGAGATGATCGCTGTTTCTACAACAGTATCAGATTCAAGTACGGTACATCAAAGGCAGAGATAATGTGGGAGCGGATTGTTTAAGTCGGTTAGGGATGTCTGAGGTGAATAGGTCACCTAAGGACATGTAACGGGAGCCGAGTAGTTCACGGAAAAATTTGGGAGAGTAAAAATACCGATTTTACTCTTAGCAAGGGGGTAATGTCAAGTGCCAAATTTTTCGTCAGTGAAATTCATTAATTAATTCTTAGTTTAGCCGACAATTAACTGTCTTGGAGTAGAGTTTGGACGAATGGAATGTTTATTTAACTGGGTCACGCTGTTAGAATATTTATAGTAGAACCTAACTAAGTGAATTTCTCACGTAAAGCTGTCAAAGTGATTTGAAGCAAATGGTAGGGTGATATTTCGATCCCGAGTGGCATTTTTGGCATCTTGATAGACGGTTTCAAAATGTCCGTAGGAATAGCATTTATTCCGATTGGTCACATGTAGAAGGATAGGGTGGGTCGAACCCTAGAATCGGGGAAATATATCCTCTGAGCTTATGAGTTTGAATTAGTCTGAAAATTTCTCTGCAAGAGAGAACCGCTAACAGGACTCCGACAGTTCTTTGCAAGAAAGACGTTCGTTAAAATTGTAGTGCCAGGTTAAACTGAATGTGGAACGATTGTAAGACGCCAAAAACACAAGGCATTTAACTCAAATTCACATTTATCATGATGTAATTTATGTGATGTGTTCTTTGTTAAATTCACATTTATCATGATGTAATTTATGTGATGTTTTTTTTTTATAGATGCATTGATACTATGATATAAATAGTTCGGTATTACATTCATTTAATAACGTACTTTGATATGATGTTTCTTTGTTATGGATGCATGATGTGTTCATATTTTTGTATGGATAGTCGGTTTTACAGTGATTTAATAATGTATTTTTGAATTCTGAATTAGCATTTTTACCTTAGATACTTAGGTAGGTAAATGGGTGGTGTAAAAAACCCGCTGTGTACATTTATGATTGGAAAGTGTTACATTAATTTGAATTTATCATATTAGTGAATATGGATTGTGTGTTATGATATATTGCCTCACTTTACGTAATGATTTACGGGAATATATGACTTTCTCAAATTCTGATGTCAATAATTAGCAGTATAGCTCTATTGGTCTGAAGGCTTGTGTAGTATTTGTTAGCCGTATAAATGTTAACACTGATAGTAAGATCTGATTGTTCGAACCAGAAAGACAGACGGACAATGTCAACTCTTAAAGTATAACAAGATACTTAGGGCGTTTTACCCTTTTCTTTTCAAAGGAAAATAGTTTGTTTGGAAAGAGTGAGAATTAGCGAGAAGTCAAGAAAAGGAGGGAAGAGAAGTCAAGAACAGGAGGGAAAAGGAGTCAGAAGTCAGAGTTGTGAAATCCCACGTTCAACCAAAGGGCAAAGCAAAGTCGTGACGCACGCAGAAGAGAAAAACCAGTCGACGAACAAGTTCATTGTAATTTTCCCAAGCAGTCCGATGTTAATGAACACTCGATTTCATGATGAATGTTACTATCAGCTTTTAACAGCTAAATTTATCTATTTTATTAGTGTTTGAACTTTAATTAACGTATCTGTTATTGTAAAGCTTCGGTTTTGAAGTGCTTCCGAACAAAGAATAATCAGAAGGAAAGAAAAGTGTAGTTTACTGTCTCATTCTTCTCTTGATTGTATTGTAATTAAATCCTTATTTTATCTTTACGGGGGCTCGTGTGTTGTCTTGTTCAAGATACCATCTCAGATTACCATATCCATTAACTGGGCAAATTATACCGTAGAGATCATCTTCTAGATAACGAGAATTAGCGGGAGGCGGTTTTCAAGTCTTGTTTCTCCAAGTTGTGAAATATCTCTGACCAGCGCTTGTGTGATATTGTACTAATAACCCTTGATAACCGACACGACCGTTACAAGGATCTTAAAATTACAACACTATTTGTTTTTTAAAATTAGTAATAACAAAACATCCCCAAAACCATTATTCAGTAGCCAGCAGTATTATTTAGGGAAGAAGTGTTGGGGAATATTTTCGTCCTTCTATAAATGTTGAGTTTAATATTGGTGATAGAAATATAAGTTTACTATCATTTAAAACGGGGATGGAAAGTGAAGTCGATTTGTTTGCAAGTTTCATAATGTCTGAAAAAGACAACAAAAATATGACAGAGGATCTCCAACTCACGGATAATATCTGGAAGAGGTCCTAGTTATCTAACGTTTAAATACTGTGGGGGAAATATAACAAAGCAAACGAAGTAGAGACTTCAGTGTCAGTTAACTAAAAATGAATCAATTTTTAAGAAAACCTGACAAAATTAAGTGACGCATGCACGAGACAGTGTTATCAAGACGAGCGCCATTAAAATCGGAATGGCTTTCTGGATAATGATTTGAAAAGATGTACAATTATAGCATTAAGAAACTTGTTCGAAATTAATTTTTTTGATGATATGAATAAACAGTAGATGAAATTTTTTTAATTATTTGTGAAACTGCTACGTTCAACACTAAATAACCTTTAAACGTGAACAACAAATTTCTAATACACATATGTGATACATTAATTCAATGTCTACATTACCTTAAGTGAATAAAAGGAAACATATACTTTCTGCTAGCTTACATGATGTCAATAATAAACCAAGAAGCCTTAACAAAGCTAGTTTCAGATGGTACGCAGTATGGAATATTGCTATGGGTAACGGAATAAAAATACAGCTGTCATAAGACATCCTTTTAAATGTTAGACTGAAAGCAGTCTCAAAAGTTAAAAGTATATAGAAAACGTTTGAATGAAATGCCAAGTACCAGCCGCTATTATAGATGAAGTACGACTAGTCAAAAGAAAAGAAAAGTAATAGATTCTTGAGGACGCTGGAAATCTGTTTTGTTGCAAGTTAGAAATGATTAACTAGCGAGAATCCCAAACAAAGAGTGACAATATGTGAAGTTTTAATATAAGTGGCTATATTGTGAAGTTTTAATATAGGTGACTATAATGTGAAGATTTTATATAAGTGACTATATTGTGAAGTTTTTTATAAGTGGCTATATTGTGAAGCTTTAATATAAGTGACTACAATGTGTTTATTAGCATAAACTGCAAACACAACCTCATATATAGCGATATTGTACATCTCACATTGATCGACTATATTTAATTCTTGATGATTTATAACTTCGTCAATTAATCAATCTTTATAATATATAATTTCATGTCCTTTTAATCATAGACTTCATAATACACGTCTGATTCCAGGTTTTAATAATCTTGCATACTTTGTTCCTACTATGGCGGTCCTAAGAGCATACTGCTTCAAAAGTCACGCAGTTCTCATCTTTGAACAATTCAGGAACTTTTTTCTTGTTAGGTAAGGATATTATATATATGTTATCCTTTATGTAATTTCTTATTTCGCAACACTTATATTTTGTTTCACATCATAATAGAAGATGTATCGGTCATACACAGGCATTGGTACATGATCGAGACAAGTAGAGGGAACTGGTTCAGCAGCACAGTGCCTCAACGACCATACTAGGCCATTAGACTGACGACGACGACGACGATAATGATGATGATGATGATGATGATGATGATGATGATGATGATGATGATGATGATCGGTCATTGTCAATTTCATTCTATCGCCTTATTGGTTTATAACCTTCGGTAAAATATATACATCAGCAAACTACTCACTTCTGTAATGTAAAGTCACCATACACTGGACTGATTTATTTTATTGATGTCTGATAAAACTAATACCATATCTTTATCTGTTATTAATCTTCTTGCAAATGAAATATATCTTTGAAGTTTGCAAAATTTATTTTCGTTAATGCACAGTTTACATTAGTTCACTTTCTTAAAATTTTTCCGTAACTTAAATAAAATGTGACTTTCAAAGTTATTGACGTATTTGCCTTAAAGATATAAAACATTCAATGTGTTATTTTATATTTTTATTCCTCATTGAATATATAATATCAGATTATAATAATGAATATCATATTTTGTTTAATGTACATCGTTGTCGTTTAGATACAAAAAGTGACCTTGACCTTGATGTATCATTTTACCTATATGCTAATTATTAATTCAATGAGTTTTGAATAAAATTTATCGATTTGTGGTAGCTGGTGTTAATTTAATCTTTCAAATGAATCCATATTAAAAATAAATAACCGACTTTCTCAAAATCTGGTTTTTATGTTTCAGTCTTTGCCAGCTTTAGTGTGCCCTTCGAATAAGCTAGAAAGAAATAATTGTTTTGGTGAATTTGTCATCGTTGAGAGGTTTTAGCAATGTGATCATATTAATGATCCACAAAAGAAAAACAAACAAAAAATGCTTTATAATAATATTTACATGAACTTTAAATACGTGCCGTTAATTATTTTCGGTACCTTTCATGGGATAAGTTCCAGAACACTAATCATAACGATAATAAGCATAAAGCTTTCTTGGCTGTATGTTCAACATTTTCGAGCTATACTATCGTTGGATTAACAAATCGCTTTCGCTTGGACTATATTTATATCACACTCTATTATGTTTATCTATGTATGTTTTTTTACTGGAGGTAAAGCTTGTAAATTTGGAGATGTATATTACAATGAATTATGATGTCATTAGGGGCGCGTCCAGAAATATTATTATGTGGATATGCTTGTGAAGTTGGGAAAGGGACACTTTCTATTGTTGAAATTAAACGGTATATGTGGGTGAAAGCCATGTAATGAACTGTTTAAATGAACAAAAAAAAACTATATGGTGAACATCAACACCACTGAAGGTATCAGTGATTTGTAAGCAATGTTTGTTTGGTGCGAAAGGGTTTTGTCAGATAAGATAGCAGATGAAGCAGACAAGCTGTCTTTCATTTATGGACTTGCAGCCATACATGTAAGAATCTAGTAACACTCAATCAAGTATCACGGGAACACTGTAGACCTATTCTATTGGCAGATCTTACATGTTGGAGTCACGGATTCTTATAATATTTTGAATCTTCACTATTATATAAGCACAATACAGGAGTTAGACAAAAATGTTACAATATATTGTTATTTATTTATATGTTGTTTAGGTATTCTATTACCACTGCATAACGTCATTTTGGTAAGTATCCTTGGAAAGACACCGTTCGTTTTATTACGAGCTGCCAAAGAAATAAATGGCTGGCGAACACTGACATTAGACAAATATGGTCTTGTCTGTTGAGCTGCTAGTACATATGACATACTGGAACAGTGCGTGCATGGTGTTAAATGGAAGAGTTCCAGGGCCTTGCTTTGATTTGTTGGCCATTCAAATGAAGGTTAGCTAGATATAATTATGCTGACCATAATAATCAGCAAGCTGGCAGAGAAACTTCAAACCTTCCTCGTCATGTGACCATTTATCCCTAATTAAGTATGACGCTTCATTAATTACAGCCTTTCCACGTATGACTTTGATTGATAGTAAACAAGTGCTGTATCCATTACCAAATTGGTTAATCTCTCTCAGTCTATGTATCTATCTGTCTGTCTCTCTGCCTGTCATGGTAAAGTTATACATATGTGATACAACGAAGTTAAATCTGCTATGTGCATCTCAAGAAACAAAAAAACAGATGTAACCAAATACTGTAGAAACTCATTTGTGCATATTGCACTTAATGTAAAGAAATATAACAAAATGAGTCTTAAGAAATAATGATTTCTTTACATATTCTACATTAGTCAACGTAGCATATATATATATATATATATATATATATATATATATATATATATATATATATATATATATATATAATTTTGGTATGTTAGACGTGAACTTTAGTCCCACCTCCCCACGCCCCAGATAGTTCCCGCCAACACACGGACTGAGATTAGAATATGATCCAACACGCAAAAACGAAGAGAAACTGGCCAAATAATATATACCATTAGATAAAAACGAAGTTTAATCTCTTCATAGAGAAATTTAATATCTAATTAGTAAATATAAATAATCATTCACGATTGATAGTATTCCTGTGAGATATTTGCTGCAATAGATAGTCAGGCTAAACCACTGGGTAAAGCCTATGGTCCCTCGTTGTAGAAACAGCAGATCATTCGGACCTATTCTTTAGTCTTCTATTTCAATCCAAACCTCAACAATATTGAGATTGATTCGAATCTACGAAATATCATAATGTCTTTATTTCGAGTATTTCTCAACAGATTTCCCCACCCACTCACTCGCAACTCCCAACGCCCTCCCACACACCTCAAAATTATAATATAAGTATAACAATAAATCACAAAAAACACACAAAAGAGCTTGAAAAAAAAAAAGATGCAAACCTTGAAGCATAAAAACAATATTGTAGACTGGCGTTTTTTTTTACAGAACAAATCGAACAGATGACGTGGTTTTGTGTCGCAAAAGGTATAGGAAACACATGCGTGATCTATGTGTACCTTCTGAAGGGCGAACCTTGACTGCGGTTGACTTAGCGTTCACTGACAACGCAACACAGTCATGCCCAAGGTATCATACATACATACATACATACATACATACATACATACATACATACATACATACATACATACATACATACATACATACATACATACAGACAGACATACATACATACATACATACATACATACATACATCCATCCATCCATCCATCCACGCACGCACGCACGCACGCACGCACGCACGCACGCACACACACACACACACACACACACACACACACACACACATACATACATACATACATACATACATACATACATACATACATACATACATACATGCTCTTAAAATTGTAGCAGAAAAGAGAGAAATGCAACAAACTTAAAATTCAGCAAATTCTTTGTTTCCCTAGAATATATAGTGAAACTGAAAAAATCGAACTTACTTATTGCTTTTGAAATCATAGCATTATCCTAGAATTACACACATAACTCCTAATGCTTTAAAGTTACTACAAATCCTATCAGTAAACAAGTCCAACGCTAATGCGATGTATGACCTGCATAATCATACACCGTAAAATAAATTATTCAGGTTTGAATTCCCTATAATCATAACTCTATACAAATATCTATTCCAGAAACTTCAAAAGGTTCAAAACACAGCTGCTCGGATCATCCTTATAGTACCACGATCAGAGCACACCTCTTAGCTACCCTACACTTTCTATCCATTCGATCCAGAATCAAACACAAAAGTTGTTCTCTGTACTATATTTCACTGGCGGACTCCAGTCCAACATACATCTCTGGCCCCACCAATGTATACACACCAGCAAGATACTTACGCTCCTCTTCTGACAATCGTATACTCATTATTCCAACTATGAAAAGGAAGTCATATTGACAACCTTCTTTTGCATATCAGGGCACAGCAACGTGGAATGAATTTCTCCATTTAAATAAGAAACAAAGAGTCTCATTAAAATTCCCTTTTCCGACTGCAAGAACAAACTTAAAGACCTATTAATGTTTTCCTACCTTATATATTTTCAACATTTTTTTATGTTTTCTAATTTCATGGTGTTTTGTTTGATTTAATTCTATCATTAAAGATATAAAGCGCTTAAAGCTTCTAAAGATTAGGCGCTTCACAGTCATCATTATTATTATTACTATTATTATTATTATTATTATTATTATTATTATTATTATTATTATTATTATTATTATTATTATAAATCCCAGTAAAATTCTTTGTCCAAGAATATTACATTTTCAATGAACACTGTATTTCCAGTGACAATTCGCTTGCAATGACATGTTTAAGAAAGAATGTCCAGCTCAAACGAACTACTACACACAACATTAATACAATTGATTCTGCTGCCTGTTAAGTACGTACTAATGTTATTTTCCAGTAAAGAAAACATGTATATAGTCTTCTATTTGACCTCAGGTCACAATTAAAATTTTCTATTAAAATAAATTACCTAATGGAAAATAACCTTCTAGAAATTTCTTAATGTTTACCAAAACAATATTAGCTATCATTAGCAGTCTGTTCCAAAATTAAAATACAGAACCTGGACAATGTCAGGAACACCATGTAAATTGTAGGATAATCCCAATAACCTAGACCGCGACCCAAATAAACATATTTCCTTCTATTAATAATGGTCCTGATAATAAAATAAACTCATACACCTCGAGAATACGTTCGCTATGTATTAGTTTTTTTTATAAAGAATACAATTCTAAAAAATCAGTAATGTCTAGTAGAAACTAAACTTGATTATAGACTAGGTTAGGTCCAACATACAATGTTACATTACAACAGCATATTTTAAAATAACAAATAAAAAACAAATAAAAAACATCAAACTAACAAACAAGGCCAATTACACACACACACACACACACACACACGCACATATATATATATATATATATGCATACTTACTGTTATATAAATTGTATTCAACACAGTCATGCCCAAGGTATCATACATACATACATTCATGCGTGAAAGTAAAGAATGAAAATATTTCTGAGTAAACATAAAATTTACACTGTCCAAGGACTATATCAACAGAAAAGAAACGCGTTAACAACACCGATTTTATGCGAAAATGTCCCTGTTTACAAAATCCAAGACGAAAGGCAGCTATTCATTTCATTCTTAGTTATAGTTTCTGATTTTGTTGTTTGTTTAAGATTTATAACGTAGCTTTAACAATTTTTCAGTCATATCGCAACGATGTCTGGAGTGAGGCAGTTTATAGTGATGCCTAGCATTTTTGTAAGTCTTTGGTATGACTCGGCTGGGGATCGAACCAACGACCACCACTTCCGCGGCGGACGCTCTAACCAATAGACCACCGGATCGGTTTAAGTTTCTGAAGATAGTGACTATCTATTTTGTTTAAGAATTAGTGATGCATATTAGTATGTTTACTTTTTGTTTCCTATTCGGCACATTCGGCACTTTAATTATAGAGGATAACAACTAAGTAAATAATCATTTCAAATGAATAAAAAAACGACGACTCTTTGGATTAGTGCCGTCAATAATAAATTAGTGAAATAAAATAATCCAGATTTAAACGAATATGTTTGTATAGGAGGGTATAGAGGATAACTAAGTTTGGTTCTATAATTGTTTATGATATCTTCAATAAAGATATAACGTTACCAAATCAGCTTTTACATTCAGCAATCATTACCCCAAACAGCGGTATTCGTCACGTGTTGGGCAAAGAACAATGGTTTCCTTGGTTTCGGTAAAAATGACGAATGAGCACAGCGTGTGTCTGCATTTGCCCATTATTTTTATGGTCAATATTTAATTGGAAACATCCAAGGAAAATGCTTGATGCTTTATAAAGAGAAGAGAACATAACATAAATGTATTTACCTTATATGTGGATATACGACTGTCGCAAAGAACTGCATATAAAACATAACTTTCATATTGCTGTAAAAATACTGGTCTAGTAGTCTAGTTAAACAAAACTGGATTGAATACAATTTAACTAACTCCTTTCAAATGCAATAATAATATTTCAAATATGATTTTTTTTTAAACTTTAGTAATATAGGAAATCTGGGTCAAAATACATTTTATTACAGACATATGCCAGTTTATAGCAAGACAAAAGAAATATATACATATGCAGGTCTAACTTTGTGTATGATACTAAGGTTACGTTTGCTGATAGCATGTCTAACTTTGTGTAGGACATCAAGGTTACGTTTGCTGGTAGCAGGTCTAACTTTGTGTATGATACTAAAGTTACCTTTGGAAATAACATGTCTAACTGTGTGTAGGACATCAAGGTTACATTTGCTTATATCATGTCTCACTTTGTATAGGACATCAAAGTTACATTTGCCAATAACATAACTTTGTGCATGATACTAAGATGGCTTTTGCCAATGACACGTCTGAATTGGTACTGGCTGTAGCTCTGTTTTTCTTGCTTTTCTCTGTATTTGTGGTAAAATCATTGAAATTTAGCATATTGTGCATGTCGCAAAGATAGTGTGTTACGTGCTTAGGCTCGAATAAGCAGCAACACAGAAAGAGTGAGAACTAACAAGCTTGTAAAACTTTAACAATGAATTTATTAAGTACAAATATTCTCATAAGAAAATATAAATAAACTTACGGTTTTAGAGAATCAAATCCAACATTAATCCAATACAGAATTCACAAAAATAATCCACTAATAGAATTGCAAGAGTCCTGATAAATAAATTATCTAATAGTTCCAGGTTCGAATCTTGACGATGTAATCCAAAATGGCTGACGATGTCACGTGATGCAGTTCTTGTTTTTAAAATAATCCAAATGAAAATCATGAACACATGTCCTTTTCTAGATAAATAGAATAATTCCTCTTGCTACAACGAAATGACACAATTTCCAGAAGGTAATTAAAATTATAAATCAAACAGAAAACACAACTTAATATCATAAAAGCCCAATATCTAATGAATTGTTCTATCCCAAACAATAATTTAAATACCTGTTTTTTTACGTAAACAAGGATCACGTGATTTTCTGGAAGTTCATAGAAGGTCAAAGAAAGAGGCTACCTCCACTAAGTCACTTACGAATGGAATGATCTAGATAAGAAAATCAGTCACTTCTTACCCCAAAGAACTAAAAATAAAAACATGTCCCTGGATTTTAACCAGTCGTTTTAGAAGCTTGTTGACACTGTCTGAAGCAGGGTCAGAAATCAGGTCAACAAGCCAAGGTAAAAGAAACATTTTTACAGATAAAGTATGGTCATAGTGATTTTTTCTGAATAATCTCCAAATTACTGAATTTTAAAACCCAAAAAGACAAATTTGGATCTGACAATTAAAAAAAAACAATTTAAATCCTGTGGCGTTGCCCGACCCAAAATTAAATTAGGACCATGTGTTATCAAGTAAGTCGGACAAACCACTGTTTATTGTTACACATGACCGCAGGCTAACACCATCCCTTACGTAAGTTTGCCATAGTTAGGAGAGGGAGCTGACCAAGGTCCGTCAGAAGTGTAATTAGCAGCTCGGGCTGGAAGGATGTTTTGTACATCAAAGAAGCTGCCAGGAGGAGTGGGCGTGCCTTATCTTCTGGATACGCTGACTGACCGCCAGATTGAATACGTCGAGTGGATAGGGCCACAGCGCTACCCAATCAGAATCGAGGAAGGGGTGGGACCCTGATTTATTTTAAAATATAATATCTTTAACCGGCCGGCTAGCTTTAGTTTCCGATTACCCGTTAAGGAGGATTGTCGGTAAATAATTGGAACTCCGTAACCATACGTTAATTGGCGGGAAAAGCCTTAGGAACAGAATTTTCTAAGTGGAGCTTCTAGAAAGGAAGCTTCGAGGGACAGACTAGTGAGTGGTCCCAGTGTCTCCGTTATAGACGGAAGGAAGAGAAGAAAGAGGGAAATCTGGAGAGGAAGTTCGGGGGACAGACCAGGAAAAGTGGCCCCAATGGTTGTGATAAGAAAGGAAGGAAAGTGAAGGGAGGAGAGAAATCGGGAGAGGTGAAATTCAGGAAGAGCGGAAGGATAGGATAATAGATGAGTACAACCAAAGGCCAGGTGGAAAATTGAACTCACACTGAAAATCATAAGATGAAATAGGCTATCACTTAGAGGACAAGTGATTGTGTGACATTTAACTTTATAGGTTTCATTAAATTGTTATTATTGAATTTCATCTTCGTGTTATATATATATATATATATATATATATATATATATATATATATATATATATATATATATATATATATATATATATATATATATATATATATATATATATATATATATATATATAACTGGGGGCTCAGAGCCGTATACCTATTTGGTCTTTAATCTAAATTTAAATTCACGAGCCAGGTGAAACTTCCATAATATTTTAATTAATATTTTGGAAGTACACCACCCCACCCCAACCTTCCCAGAACCCCACAGTGGGCGCTTTCGTCCGGGATTGAATTGGACATAAATATTAGTTTAAAGACCTAAAGTTTATTTGTTAGGAGTATTAATGAACAGTGTCAAACAGTTGTGAGTTATTTTCCATCCTGTGTATTTTGAATTTTTTATGATTTTCTCATCTTATGTTTGTTATATTTGATATTTGCATGCTTTGTAAATCTTTAATTACCTGCAGTAAATGTGAAGCAGATATCGAGCAAATATCTTACCTGAACGGAATAAGTTGTCGACAGGTAAGTATTTGGCTAGGAAGTTGTAAAATCTGTCCATTGTTAGCAGGGTTGAGACAAGGTATCACTTTACATTAGTTATAATGGCCACCGAAAGGCAAATGATAAAGGAATATCGAGCTATGGGGTCTGAAGATCTCGGCTATGAGGGAGATCGCCTGGCGGCCTTTATAGAAGAAAGGATCAAGGAATGGAAGGCAGAGAAAGCGCTGGCCAAGGAAACAGCGGAGAGAGCAGCAGAGAGGGAGAGAGAAACCCAAAGAGAGCTGGAGCTAGCCAGGATAGCTGCGGACCAAGAGAAAGCCAGACTCGCCCACACTCTGGAGATGGAAAAGGTGAGAGTTGAAGCTAGGACCAACGGACGGGACGACGCCAGTACAAGCTCTGGAACGACCGGCCGACCATTCATCGACCACCGGATGGTCCAGATCAACATGCCACGCTTCAATGACAGGGAGGAGGCTATTGACGATTTTCTCGTGCAGTTCGAGAAACTCGCACACGCTCATCAGGTCCCTGAACAGCACTGGGCCATTAATGTCTCAGCCTTTTTGCAAGGTGCAGCTCGGGAAGTCTACCACGGATTAGCCGCAGAAGAGGCTGATGACTACAATGCCCTCAAGAAGGCCCTTCTCTGCCATTATCGGCTAACCGCCGAAACGTACCGTAAACTTTTTCGGGACTCGACGAAAAAGGCAACGGAAACCCACTCTCAATTCCACAACCGTGTTCGAGGATTATTTGAGAAGTGGATGAAAATGGCTGAAGTCGAACGTTCGTACGAGGTTATACTCAAGGAGCATGTCCTGAGTACATACCGTCGCGAGTTGACAGTCTTCCTAGCCGAAAGAGAACACCGGACGCTCGAAGAGATCGCTAACATGGCGGAACGATATGAGCAGGCGCACTCGAAGAGTGGAGGTTCCGGGGGCTCGGATCGACCCCGAGCCTCTGAGTCGCGTCGTATGGGGGAGGTTGAGCCGGCTGTCTGCAACCGTCAGGGCGACGGGAAGGTTGGAGGGGCACATACAGGTAGGGATGCCACCTATCGACCTGGACAGGCCTCACCCACGAAACCAGGACTTGCAAGTCGGCGAGGGCCGCCGACGTGTTTTAACTGCAAGCGCCTGGGGCATTTTGCCAGGGACTGTCCCAAGGGTAGGCAGACCCAGGTGAATGTCGTTGCTAGGAAGGAGTGCGTGCCGGAAGCGAGTCGCAACCCAGCCAACCTTGCGGCCGCAACTGTCAATGGTGAAGGTGCTACCATCTTGTATGACACTGGGTGCAGCGTCCCCGCGCTTGTCGACAAGACGTATGTCAAGCCGGACGACTATACAGGGGAGGTAATAGAAGTTCAGTACGCGAACTGCGCGCGTGACTCATTACCAGTAGCTGTCATTGACCTCGATTCACCATACGTGAAGGGGAAGATTGCAGCTGCTTGCTTGGAGGGACTATCACATGACGTCATACTGGGATGCCGTTATGTGTTACCCCAGCCGAACCCCGAAACCTGTACACCTATGCCAGTGAGTGCTGTTGAGACCAGGGCCATGAGTCGACAGCCGAAACAGAAGCCGATCCAAGTTACCTCGACACCGGTTAGTAATGTTCTTCCAGCTGAGTTGAGGAAGCTTCAACAGGAAGACGCAACTCTGGCGCAGTTGCATAAACACGCAGAAGCAGGAACGGAAAGGGAAACTCCGAACGGCGCGGTGAAGTTTGTCTACAAGAAGGGAATCTTGTATCGCCACGCCAGGAAACACAACGACCACTTTAAGCAAGTCGTCGTGCCAAAGGAAAAGCGTTGTGAAGTGCTGAAGCTTGCACACGAAAGTCTCATGGGTGGACACATGGGAATTGCTAAGACACGTGACCGTCTGGTTAAAGAGTTTTACTGGCCAGGGGTCCAGGGAGACGTTAAACGGTTCTGTCTCTCCTGTGACAAATGCCAGAGAATGGCACCGAAAACGGATCATCGACCCATTCCCTTGGGGAGTACGCCCCTTATCGATGAACCATTTAGACGTGTCGCCATGGATTTAATCGGACCGATAAAACCAGCGTCTGCGTACGGAAATCGGTATATTTTAACGGTCGTCGATTATGCTACACGCTATCCGGAGGCCGTAGTGTTGCGTAACATTGACACGGAAACCGTCGCGGAAGCTCTGTTTGTGATCTGGTCAAGAGTCGGAGTACCCGACGAGATCTTGACCGATCAAGGGACACAATTCATGAGTCTTGTGATAGCGGAGGTGAATCGTCTCATGTCAATTAAGCACCTCACGACTACACCGTATCACTCCCAATGTAACGGATTGGTCGAACGGTTTAATGGGACTCTAAAGCACACACTCAAAAAATTGTGCGAAGGCCGCCCCAAGGATTGGGACCGGTATATTCCTGCCATGCTTTTCGCATACCGGGAAGTACCACAAGCGAGTTTGGGGTTCTCTCCCTTTGAACTCTTGTACGAAAGGACCGTACGGGGCCCAATCGCCGTACTGAGACAGCTGTGGACAGACGACCACGCTGTAGAGGAAGTACGCACTACCTACCAGTACGTCGCGGACTTGCGCAACAAACTGGAAGAGGTTTGTTCTCTCGCGCAAGATAATCTCAAACGAGCTAAGGCGCAGCAGGCGAAAAATTACAATAAGCGCGCAAAACCACGTCAGTTTGAGGTAGGGGATAAGGTGTTGTTGTTGTTGCCCCAGGAACACAACAAGTTGCAAGGTTCCTGGAGGGGTCCATACGTCGTCACCGAGAAGGTCGGAGGTCAAACCTACCGGATACGGCTACCGACGAAAGAGAAATTGTACCATGCCAATTTGCTCAAGAGGTACCGGGAACGGGAGACCGCAAGCGATTTTGTTGTCACCACGATAGTGACACGAGGAACACCTAATTCGCCTATTTTACCATCAAGGGCCATGTCCGACTCCGAAAACCAACCGGAGAGGTCGGTAAAGGCTGAAAAGAAAGTGATAGCGACGAAGGTCACCGGTACAGTAAAATGGTTCAACGTAAAAAGCAGATATGGCTTTATCAATAGGGATGACACCAAGGAAGATGTGTTTGTCCACCAAACAGCCATTATCAAGAACCCCAGGAAATATCTTCGAAGTGTTGGGGATGGTGAGACTGTAGAATTTGACGTAGTGGAGGGGGAAAAGGGCAACGAAGCTGCTAACGTCACTAGACCTGGTGGAGCCAATGTCCAGGGTAGCAAATATGTTGCAGAACGGCGTAGTTATCGTAGATTCTACAGGAGGAGACCAGTCCAACAGTACCAGGAGGAGGATACCGTCATAAAGGTACAGAGAACATAGGCGCTGGTTTCATGAGCAGAAGCGCTGAAATTTAATCATCACTCTGTTTATATATATTCATGTTTTATTCGTGTAGTGCCACGATGATTTGTTTTATTCGTGTAGTGTCACGATGGTTTGTTATTTATTCGTGTGGTGTCACGATGACTTTGTTATTTATTCGTGCAGTGTCACGATGATTTTAGTTTTAATCGTATAGTAAAGCCTTTGCATTTGGAGTAATTTTGGGGGAATAAAATCCCGATTTTATTCTCAAGCGTGGGGGGATGTGGCGTTGCCCGACCCAAAATTAAATTAGGACCATGTGTTATCAAGTAAGTCGGACAAGCCACTGTTTATTGTTACACATGACCGCAGGCTAACACCATCCCTTACGTAAGTTTGCCATAGTTAGGAGAGGGAGCTGACCAAGGTCCGTCAGAAGTGTAATTAGCAACTCGAGCTGGAAGGATGTTTTGTACATCAAAGAAGCTGCCAGGAGGAGTGGGCGTGCCTTATCTTCTGGATACGCTGACTGACCGCCAGATTGAATACGTCGAGTGGATAGGGCCCCAGCGCTACCCAATCAGAATCGAGGAAGGGGTGGGACCCTGATTTATTTTAAAATATAATATCTTTAACCGGCCGGCTAGCTTTAGTTTCCGATTACCCGTTAAGGAGGATTGTCGGTAAATAATTGGAACTCCGTAGCCATACGTTAATTGGCGGGAAAAGCCTTAGGAACAGAATTTTCTAAGTGGAGCTTCTAAAAAGGAAGCTTCGAGGGACAGACTAGTGAGTGGTCCCAGTGTCTCCGTTATAGACGGAAGGAAGAGAAGAAAGAGGGAAATCTGGAGAGGAAGTTCGGGGGACAGACCAGGAAAAGTGGCCCCAATGGTTGTGATAAGAAAGGAAGGAAAGTGAAGGGAGGAGAGAAATCGGGAGAGGTGAAATTCAGGAAGAGCGGAAGGATAGGATAATAGATGAGTACAACCAAAGGCCAGGTGGAAAATCGAACTCACACTGAAAATCATAAGATGAAATAGGCTATCACTTAGAGGACAAGTGATTGTGTGACATTTAACTTTATAGGTTTCATTAAATTGTTATTATTGAATTTCATCTTTGATTGTTGAAATTTGCTTTTGACAAAAATATTATATTTTGTAAACTGTTCACATTATTCGGTTTAAGGTTCGTATATTTCTGGAGTATATTTTGTTGCATATCTATATTGTGTTTAAAATTTCTGTCCTTGCTGGTAGACTGTAATGATTATTTGTAAGCAATATATTACATAATAAACTTTTGTCCATGGTTGTAGATTATAGCTTAAGATAATGAACATTTGTAAGCAATATGTTTACTTGTATGTGCGTTCATGATATTGCCGATTCCTTTGAAAACAAAACACTACGGTATTCCTGATATATGTTGGGGTATTTGCTAAGATTGAAGTAAACATACCTAACCTTCTTTACGAATTTGATGTAAATGTTCTTTGGAAATGACCGGCGTCCAGTGCATTTTGTTATGTCATAAATCACGTGACAATCTCTACATAAAGAAGAAGAAGCAAACAGTTATACATTTGTATCTTAATATCAGTCTTAAAGTTGTGTTCAGTTATTATATTAGAGGATTAATATATTTTAATGATTCGTTGAAATTGCAAAGTGCTCATTGAATATTTGGACTAATACACTTATTTGAGATTATTGTGAGAATTCATTCAAAGGTATTCTTGATTGTATCATAGTGATATATCAAGTCGTTTAGCACATTCATGAACTTTTCGGAATATCTGGTACTTAAAAAGTGCTCAATACAATAAGTTCCTCTAATAGTTTACTTCTTTTAAGTTAGATAATTAAATTATTTGTTGAATTTTATAAACGTGTTGGTTGTTAGTTTTAGTTTTATCTTTACCTAGTTCAAGAAGATAGAGTCGTCAGAATATTTTGAAAATTTTATTGCTTTGATACTGCAAAAAAGTATGAAATCATTTTTTCGTCGTATCAGGCTCCTAGGCAGTGCGATAATTCACGAAACGAGTTCGAATTATTTATCAACATCAAACATATTAGTGATATTAGATCAGCGTATAAAGCTAGTGAGTGATCTAGTAACACAGAGAGGGGGAGTAAACAATGGCTAACAGTGTAATATTCAAAATTAGCTTTGACTTTCGCACTTTAAATCGTGCTCCTCGGAACTTAACAAATATTTGTGGGTTTTTTTTTTTTCTCGTATTTTATGAATTACAGTATTGAAAAGATGGGTTTATATTAAGAAAGCATTTCAATAATAATAAAAAAAACACCTTATTACATGTCTTAAATATATTGCACATATTTCGATACACTTTTTTATAAAGACAAATGAAATATAGAGAGAATTCCTCAGTTTGTAAACAACTTAACTTGAAAAATAGTTATGTAACACTGAAAAGCAGAAAACATTTACCTAACATTGACGCAGCAATTAAATTCAGTCTAGCATCGGATTTGACGGAAATGGTAATTAACATACATTTTAACATTTTTAATTTAATGAGAAACATAATGTGTAAGAATGGCAAATGTTGAATGAATGTTTTGCTTATTCCTGTTCTTACCAATATCTGTGCTGTTTTCAATTTATATTTGACTATTTTCGTCAGTTATTGGTGATAAAGCAAACTGCAGTGTAACAATACGGAAATCACGTATTACATACGGCGGCGTTAATTGCCAATAAAGTACCAAACCTAACCTTTGATGTTGTATCGGCGCATCCAGCAGTTAATGTTACAATGACATCAAATTGAGCAATTTGGTCTTTCTTCAAACCTCACCTTTGAAATAACTTATGACAGATAATATTGTCACTTTAATTAGGAAGCACTGTAATAATCTGATAAGTTATTGAGCGCAGTCCGCAGGCAACCAATAATGGGTTTTAGCTTGCACAGTTCAAAAGGTAGTTAATCACACACTCGTTGGGGACAACGCAGTTGGATATCTCTCTGCGGGCATCAGTCTTCCTTCTTCCGCCAAGTTTGCGGAGATAAAAACAATGATCAAGCCATATATCATGTTTGGGCCGTACTCCCTCGAAATTTAGTAGACGCAATATTAAACATTCCTCGCATCAAATGAGTACATAATACCGTATGCAACAGTGTAATTGCATCTACGAATTACATGATACCACAAGAAACAGTGCATATTGCATATAAGGACTACATATGCAATACTGTATTGCAGACACAGAGTATATGATACCTAAATGTAACAGTGCATATTGTAAATAGGGAGTATGACACCCCATGTAACAGTGTTAATTGCGTATACGGAGTAACACGCCGTATGTAACAGTAGATAATTCCTATTGGCAAATTTTGGAGTTTCCATTAATGACATCACAGTCACTCGTCTGTACTGTACATATATGTAAGTAAATATATTTACAGCATATACGTTGCTAGATATCACGTGATCACATATCTTGATAAATCTTCCGTTTACTTGTTTAATATAACATATAAACAATGTCGAAGCAGTAAATAAACTGTTTTGCTTTTCATATCTTCCAGAAATATAATAAATAATTTTCTTCAGTTTCTTATATAATGTTGAAAATGTGTGTTTTCTATATACCTTTTTGACTTTTTTATTTTTTATGCGCACTTGGAATACCGAATCACGACTAAGTAATACATTTAATTGATAGGGGTACATACACATATGTAAATCCCTAATTTAGGTCAGAATGTTTGTCTAGTTAAAGGAAAACTATAACTGTCAACCAGTTAAACGTAGGTGAATTAATATGTTCACGGAACGTTGTTGTTGTAGGGTTTAACGCCATTTTTCAGCACACGATAGGCTATACATGGCAGCAATTATTAATGGTGGAGGAAAAAAAACCGGAAAGAACCATCAACCCACGAGAAGTTACTGACAAGCTTTCTCACATACCCACATTGGCCGAATCTGGGACTCGAACCCACGCAGACAGAGGTGATCAGTAACGGAGAGCGTTTTAGACCACTCGGCCACTCGGGCCTCCTCTTTTCACTGAAGACTCGTCCAAGTACATGTGTTACACAATACATACTGAGCAATGGGGCAAATTAAGGAACACACACACACACACACACACACAAACACACACACACACACACATAATTACGGTGTCAGTAACAGGTCATACATTTTCAAGGTTACATGAGAAAAAATGAATAAAGCTTCACTTGAAGACATTTAATTCTAGCCTCTAACGTTTCAGGATAATTTAGACTTTATTTATGTAGACAATATATTTAGCAATTTATTCAAAATTTTCTTCACATGTGTTTACAATGAAACGTACATATGTTATTTTCGAAACTCCTACACGGCTCACCTCATTATGGCCTTACAGCATATATATATATATATATATATATATATATATATATATATATATATATATATATATATATATATATATATATATATATATAGTATCCCCTGTTACAGTCGACCAGCCCTTACAATAGAACCCTATCTTATTGTAAATGTGCTGCCATACCATCGGAAAATACTGGTTTGTACCCATTATTTTGATATTTTGCTTCATGTCTATCAATCAGGTACTTAGTAGTTTACTAACTTTTGTATTGACAACATGAAAAGGTCAATAAGTGTATAACAGCATAGACCCTTATTCACTATCAAGTAATGAGCTGAGAGATCGATGTAGTACAATTTTGTCTTCTTCATCCAGGCCTCTCGCATGGCTCTGTGATCTCAGCCAAACGAGTTTTCCTCATAACACCATAACTATGCTTTCCCAAAATTTGGAGAATTGTGACGTACTGCGTCGTAGCGATGATGAGATAATGTTTCATTTGTGGCGTGCACGTGTGTAGTTTCTTTTGAAGATTGCAATACTCCTCCCGCATCGGTGTATGTTTAAAAAGTGACGTTGAATGTATTCAACAGCATATTTTCTCGAACAAGTTTAAAACATATGTTTATAGTAAACGTACGGTGAACTAGCATCATAAATCCATTCAGCAAAATGCTTTGGGGTACAATAGGTGTTTCCACCGATTCCGTCACAAAAAATGGCTGCCGGTTCAGAGAGTGATTTCCTAGTTCATGGATTCATGTGATAGGTGACAAGGTTATGCACACTTCATAGTGTGTGGTGCAACATAAACGCGCCTTGCAGTACAATATGGAAGCGATTCTTTATAATTGTATTTGGTTGTTTTGGGGTAGTCTATGAGAAACATTATTTAGTCATAAGACAAAACATGTCCAAGTGATTTCTTTAGAAGTAGATTGCCTAACTGGTGTTATTCAGTAGTGTAGAAATTATTACTTGAAAAAAAAAGCACAAATACACAATTACCTTGCAAACTGTCATTAATGAATAATTTACCACCAACACGACATGTCTTTGAGGTTCACTTTTAGAAAATATGATCAACGCGCTTTCTATCAGTAAAAACGAATAATAAAGCATTTCATCAGACGCTCGTGTGGCGGATAATCTCAGAGTCATTTGAGAAGTCTTGCTTAACAACACAAGGATTTTCCCCCCGTTCGCTTGAAACCTTAAGGAAAATAAACATTGCAATCTTGTCTTATCTACTCAAATCACACCTGGATGTATGCCATGCGATGTACTGCGATATAAATACACTATAATGCAATTCCGTGAAATCGGGTGATACTCATATTCATTCTTTCATTTAACGGAACGAATTTAGCAAAGGAAATTAACTGATATCTGACCTGTATTTGTCCTCATGAAAACAGCTGGAAACTTGTCAATTGTTGAATGTGTATGATATTCCCTTCCGGTAGATGTTGGTGTAAATCATAATGGTGTGACGCCTGAGACTTTCATAAAGTATCAAATATATCATTGTATGAAAACATTTCATTGATGAGAGAGTTCATATAAGAAATGTGTTGCGTTAATTATTCCTGCACTTTTCTAAGGAAAAGAAGCAAGCTGTATGTGGTACTTAACTAACTTTAGACGTAAAATGTCCTGCAACGAATCCTACATCATTCAATATAGGCAATTTAAACCATGGTTCTTTGCTGTTGTTAGACCAATCCCACACATATCCCAAGGTTTAAGGTTTCTCAATCAAATGAAATTGAATGCTGTTGGAGAAATTGTATATGTGCAAAATATTTGTGAAATTTGGCCTATTCCACAAATGGATTAAGAGTAGGGGAAACGTATAACCGAGAAAAGTGCTATGAAACGAAGATGTAGTGTAGAATTCTAGCTACACCAGTACTTAATTTTATTATACTTGTCAACGACCCACTACTGGTAAAATTCGGTTTACCTCGATCGTTATTAATAATCACGTATCATATTTCTAAACTCGTTTTACTTTCTCTCTCTCAAAATAATGTGCTAATAAAGTCAATGAGCACTTATTAGTGCCAACATGGATTAATTATATAATTGTTCTCGAATTATATCTTAATACAGCTACAAATTAACATTGTATCATATAGCAGATTCCCAAAGAATTATATGAAACAGGAATAAATAGTTGTACACTACAACTCTATACGTACAAATATCCACCTAATATAGGATGCAATTGATTGCTCTGAGAAATCAAAATGTCCGATGGGAAATTCTACTAACGCTTGAAGTAACTTTTAGTAAACAGCGTTTTACTACTTATATCATTGCAAAAGTCAGGTAGGCTAAACCATTCACATCCCCAATCACAGTTACGACAAAGGTCAGACAAAGTTATGACAAAAATTTACAATCCTCAATCACGGACAAATGTAAAGAACACAATATAACTTAAATTATTATTAAGATCATAGTTTGTTTGCTTTTTAAATATACATAACAATCGTTTAATTTACAGTGACCATTTGGTATAAAGACTGAGTCAGTCACCTCATTAGTAATAGATATGACTCTTGCTTTAGTGCGAATAAAAATTACGGTTATTATCTTTAGAATATGGTCTCAGTGGGAGTTTGATTAGTTGGTCTCAATGGGAGTTTGATTAGTTGGTCTCAGTGGGAGTTTGATTAGTTGGTCTCAGTGGAGTTTGATTAGTTGGTCTCAGTGGGAGTTTGATTAGTTGGTCTCAGTGGGAGTTTGATTAGTTGGTCTCAGTGGGAGTTTGATTAGTTGGTCTCAGTGGGAGTTTGATTAGTTGGTCTCAGTGGGAGTTTGATTAGTTGGTCTCAGTGGGAGTTTGATTAGTTGGTCTCAGTGGGAGTTTGATTAGTTGGTCTCAGTGGGAGTTTGATTAGTTGGTCTCAGTGGGAGTTTGATTAGTTGGTCTCAGTGGGAGTTTGATTAGTTGGTCTCAGTGGGAGTTTGATATTAGTCTAAACATTTAACATTAGCCTGAACGTGATGTGCGATGGGAACTGAAAGTCATATCCGAATAGTACTGACTTTATGACCATCGTCCGGAATTTAAGACACATCAGTCCTGTTTGAACATGGTGTGGATGAAGAATGTAAAACATGTTTTATAAATATTATAGCTTGCCATTCCATGGGTAGTTCTATGAGCGGGTATTCATGACACGAACAGACTCAGCTAAATATTAAGTACGGTAATTATTTAAAGTCTATATTCCATTACGGAGAACGGTACAGGGTATCACAATAGAAAACTAATGGGGATTTCGAAAAAAATCTAACATTTACGTTGCAGTCTTATCAGCGTTACATGCTGTCATTATTTTCCACTGTATGCAATTTTGTTATTCTATTTACACTAATTGCATTATTGCTATTAATTTATTAATAGTAGTAGTAGCAGTAGTAGTAGTGGCAGCAGCAGTAGTAGTATTGTTGTTGTTGTTATTATCATTATTATTATTATTATTTTTATTATTATTATTATTATTATTATTATTATTATTATTATTATTATTATTATTATTATTATTGGTGGTGGTGGTGGTGGTGGTGGTGGTGGTACTTATCCCGCTACATCATTATCTTGATATATTTCTCTTAGTACGGGGTGACCGGACTATATATTCCATTATCTACATTTTGATGATGTCGTTGAGATTTTATCACTTTTTGTTTCCCTCCTCTGTCTACAACATGGAATCGGAGAAATAATTGTTGGTTCTTTCTGTCATAAATATTATAACCTGCTCATTTATTGGTGTTAAAGAACTTTGTATTGTTATATCTCATGATGTAAATTCACCAAGCGGTCCTAGCATGTAGGATTCAAAACTGTTTCTTAGAGTTTGTGTTTAGCGTTAGTTTTGTTTTTGTCAGTTATTCCCCCGACGAAGAGCTTCTTTAGCCCAAAGAAGGGAAACCGTCTTGAATGTATGCAGTTATCAATATATATATATATATATATATATATATATATATATATATATATATATATATATATATATATATATATATATATATATATATATATATATATATATATATCCTGTAATCCTCCTCATTACACCTTTGTCACGGCTTTGTATATAAATGCCCAATGTTATGCAAGACGTGAGAAATTCGGTCAGGTAATATTCATGCTGTAGTTAAAAATCATATTTCCATTACGAGAATTCGAAAACAACTAAATCAATCAATCTGCACTTAAGGTGTACGCCCTGTGGTGGTATCCAAAGGTCATGGAACGAGAGCATCAAAAATCGTGCAATGGTCAATAACTAGATAATACTATCCCGTGATCATTTTCATGCCTTATCATAACGAACCATTTCTAGATCTTTTGATGTTCAAAACCCACTGTCGTGTTTAGCCAGATGGTTATGATTGTAGTCAGAAAGTAATATATCTCTGTATGAATGCAATAATAGGTCTATAAGAAACGTATTAATTATAAAAAGTGAAGGAACGTATAGTTTATGGTTCCATTCTCGATAACACAATTACTGTTGAAAGAGAAGTAGTTCAAACTAAGTAAAACAAAATATCTAAAAACAAAATTGCATTGAATCATTTAAAATGTGCAAGATCAGTTGAAAAAGTATTATGCTTGTTGCTGTTAAGTCTAAAAATTCAGAATTGTTCTGTAAGATGAATAACGTCACGACGTCTTGTGCTAATGAAATAGTAGTTGTAGTATTCAGTTGAACTAAGTTGTATACGATTGATTTAATTCAATTTAAAGGTATACTGCGTCGAAATGTATAACATATTTTGAAATATTAAAAATATAATTAAGTTTTGTACTTTATTATAATTAGGACTGTTTTTTTTTTCTAAAAAAAAAACTTGCTTCAAATGAGTTTATTTGAAATAAGCCATAACGTTTTAGTATATTTTGGCTTAGTTTAAAACATGGAATACTTTTGCTTGTCGTCGTAGAACCTAAGAGGATCTTTTCCACAGTATTTACTCCATAGTGCAATACAATATTCTTAATCATCCCATCACATCTGACAACATCACATGGAAAACAGCATGGTGGATCCTGCGTAGTGGTTCTGTTGTTTCATCTTTATTATGTTAACTTTCCGTTTTGTGTTCCGAAATGAGCGTAAATTATAAATGGTACGTTACTATCCTTTTATTATTTTTGAACATTATAATATCCTCCCCCCCCCCCCCTTTGCTGGTAATAGAGTGCGTTGTCATTTTCTCTCAATTACAGAACAATCACCAAAGTCTTTATAATAATGTGTTTGCACTTAACATGAGCAAATTTCATCTGTAAGTGTGCCTGGTACTGTAACGTTCGGTTTTAACCACCTACAGTGTTTTGTATCGTCTGCTGATGAAAAAAAAATCAATAAAACCTTTCTTCCTCACTGATACTCAGTGGCTATTATCCTTTATCCCGCCCAAAAGTATCGACAGACATTGTGTTATTCAGCTTTTAAGTGGTTGTGGTATCGTTTAGAAAAAGAACGAGTTATATATTTTTCCAAAACTATAAATTGTCAACACGGTTGTTATATTTATATGTGGTTCAATGTTGCAGCGCATAAAAAATAATTTTGACAGCATAATTCAATAAAATGAAATAAAAATTTGATATTGTTGTTATTGATATTATAAATATGCATTAATGCTATCTCATGTGTAAGTGAAATGTGTAGCTGTTATATATATATATATATATATATATATATATATATATATATATATATATATATATATATATATATATATATATATATGTGTGTGTGTGTGTGTGTGTGTGTGTGTGTGTGTGTGTATATATATACTCAGTTGTATAGCTTAATGTTAAAGGAGACTAGAAATGAAAATTTTTATTTTATAAATGTAATTCTTTACAAATTCTAATTCGAATATAATGTTTAAAAATATAATATCGTGTGCGGATATTGATTATATTGCGAAGAAAATACAATGATTCCGTAAATTGCCGAGTATTTCCGAGTTTTAATGAGACGACAGATCACGTGGTCTCGTGACGTCATACTAGCAAGTCCTCGTATACAAACAGAAACATGGCAAGCGAGAGAGGCCATTGATAACGGTTTTCATCGGAAGTAATTTTTCACACACACAAAAAATCAACACCCCACAAATAAATCTGCGAGGAGGAAATCATACGTAATTAATTTCAACATTAAAAAGCTTCCTTTCTATGATTCAATTACAGTGTATTTTACATGCATGCTACAGTTAGCGTATTGATAAATCTGTAAGTATATACATGATTCGTTAACAGAGTACGTACTGTACTGGTCAGTGCTGAAAGAAATGTTTTAAGCACAGGCCCCGGGCTGATGACTTAAATAAACTTACTAGCCCTGACTGAAATTCCACAAACCCGAACAGTTCATATATGTTAATTTTCAAGCCGAGAGAAGAAAGAAAGAAAATAAATTCCAATTTTGGAGGTATTTCCTCCCTATTATCTCTCTTGATTTTTCGCAGTTAACTCCCGATTATTTCAATATGTCTCTCAATTATCATTTCTCAGAAGAAGAAAATCCGTATGTAATTTTTTCATCAAGTGTGCAGTCCACAAATGTCATATTCTATTTTATCACTTGTGAATATTGTAGTGAAGAAATAATTAATATCACAGGACAGTTTTTGTCTTCACTAAATAGATTAAGATTAAACATTATTCACGTAAAATTCAGATTATTTAACTACTACAGAAGTACTTCTTGTAAAAAAATTGTCACCAATTAGTTTAAAACCCATGAATTATCACAATGAAGGATGCGTAATTTTCTCTGCAAACAAAATCCCCATTTCCGCCCTAAAAAAAACTCGGCCAGTTAACACCTGACATTCCACTACCATCTATGTAAAGTTTCATTACCATGATTAAATTAAAAGAAGGAATTAAAAAAATACGACGCAGTATATGTGCCCCTAAAAAAACTAATGCACTAATTCAAAATAAATATTTAATTCAGTAAACAGTGTTACATATCTTAACACTTGAACTAATGGAAATAGGATGGGATATAAAATGTGGGAAAACAATGGCCACATACATGTACGGTAACGTTTGACTGCAGATTTGAACTCTTAAAATGAAGTCTTTGACATCGAAGTTACAACAAAATTCGGCATCGCTTATTTGCCAATGACTTTCTGGTGCTTACATACACACTCTGTAGCACATGGTTTCTTTGAATTATGTCAGAGGGCCAGTCCTTTTCAAACATAAGTGCAATGATAAGGAATGATTGTTAATTTGTTAAACTGCCATTATGTTTGTGTACTTAATTCTAACCTCTAACTATTATGCAGACCAGAATATGAAAAAAAAGGTCTTGTCCTGGGGTATAATAAGGCGTATCACAGGGAGAAATTGCACATCGGGGCAAATAGGTGGGGTCAATAGTCGCCTCCTCCCAATTTCTATTGTCAGCCAGTTAATGTGAAACTTTGATTTTATATCGGATCTCTTTTATTTTAATCGCTGCTATTTAAACTGCCCAAGGGACAGTTTTATATCAGTTCCAATCATTACAGATTTCCGTATATACATTTTACGAGTAATAGGCATAGACTGAAAGGTTGTTTTTTTAAATAATTTTTTAATATTTTTTTAAAAAATTACTTAAATTGTTTTTCTCAAAACACGACCGTGTCAAGGGTTGATAATCTTATTATTATTATTTTTTTAAGCAAAAATTCCATTTGATTAAAGTCAGATCTCAATTATACATAGGACAGTGGTGACTTTATTTAGATTGTAATCTTGAAGAAGAAAAAATTTTTACTCATTTCATCAGCACGATCAGGTGTCGGGCTGTCATATTTGTTATTAGCACTTACTCGGCCTTTTGCCTATTTTCGTAACTCGTACGTTTGACACTCTACCAGGATTTAAAATATACAATGGTACATGTATGTCTGGAACAGTTTCAACTTTTAGTCTTGGCTTAGCATTCGTGTATCCTAGAGGTTCTATGTTTTTAGGATCCCTTGTGAAATGTAATGGGCACGGATTGCTGTATGGTGTTGCATTGAAATCGACTCGCTTGTAATAATGTATCCATTCTTTATCCCTTTATCATTTGGAAAAGAAAGAAAAATGAACTCCACAGCCTTTTCTATGTATGCTATTACACCCGTAAGCAACGCAAAACGGCATGGTACTCTATATGAAATGAACCTTGCAACTGTAGGTCTGGATGCGGGAGTTGCTAGTATGACGTCACTTTCCGAAAGTAACCGAATAGGCGCGGAAAATATGCATACGAGGTCACGGAAACTCAGCGCCTAGAAGATATGCCAATATCTCAATATTGGCAGTACGGTCGCACACGACGCTTCAGAATCATGTTTTTCTCTGCAGTGTATTTAATATTATTGTATATTTCCACTGGTTTCTAGTCTCCTTTAAGTAACTCTTGCTGCAAATATCTGCGATACTTTTGATGAATTCCTTCAAGTTTTAATTATTAATAATATACTTCACAAACAAATGTTGTACAACCTTTTTGCTATTTATTGGCAGTAGCATAATACTCGTTATTGGTCTTGGTATTGGCATACTACTCGTTTTCTGGTCTACGTACTGGCATTGTACTCGTAATTGGCATTGGTACGGGCGTTATACTCGTAATTGGCATTGGTACGGGCGTTATACTCGTAATTGGCATTGGTACGGGCGTTATACACGTTCTTGGTCTTGGTATTGGCATTGTACTCGTAATTGGCATTGGTACTGGCGTTATAATAGTTCTTGGTCACGGTACTGACAGACTGGCAGTATATTCGTTGTTAATCTTGGTACTGACATTATACTCGTTCCTGGTCTTGGTGTTGGCATAAAACTCATTATTGGTATTAAAATTGGCATAATACCCGTTCTTGGTCTTGGTACGGGCATCATACTTATTTTTGGTCAAGGTATTGACTCAATATTTGAGTTAGCGACCTTTAAAAGTAAAGAATTTGTGTTGAAAGGAAAAGCAATCCTTCAGTCATATCAGTCTAGGGTGAACTTATTCAAATGTGCTGAGAGCTAGTGGATAATTGAAATAATTGGTCGATTCAAAGTAAATGGCCATAAAACGTTATAATTTCCATCAGATTTCATCAAGACAATAAATAGTTACGATGAAGATGATTCCAGAATAATAATAAAAAAAACGAAGAGAATATATTAGCAGAGAGTTGGTCTGTGATATTTGCCAATAGGTATTAATCACCATGATCAAAATTCGAGTACCGCAGAAGAATATAAGCCATACAAGAACACTTTAGCTAGACCTTTTACATAAAAAAATGCATTATCAATTGTGCTTCAACTGGCTCAATACAATATTAAGTACTGGTAAAAAAAACTAAGGCAATTATTATTCAAGATTACACTTATTAAAAAATAAAGGTTAATACAAATTGTTTGTGAAATCTATAATCAAACCAAACTAAATCTCATCATCAAAAAGTACGTAAAATACCGTCAGAAATATTAGAAATAATTAATGTACAAAAGTTAGATTGGTATGTGGTAAAAGAGAATAAATCTCACGATAATTGGTCACATTATTTAAATTGATACTCAAGCTTGAATTGGCAGGTACCATAATAAAAACGAAATAGCCTGAAAGAGTCAAATTAAATTAAAACAATTAAAATATGATTTTTCTCCCATTGTAATCAGTTACAAACAAAGGCAACTGTAATAGGTAAAGTAGTTAATTTGATAACGTATAAAGAGAATAAATACTACGTGTAATGGATGTGCTTTCTGAGAAGTATAAAATCGATCATAAAACCAACACTGATGAATCATAGGGATAAATTATAAAACAAGATACTGTTTTATCAAATAACTCTTTTTGTGATAAAGAAGTCATTTTAAAATGTATCAGTTGTAGATATTGTCGTGGTTGTGACTGTGGATATGAAATGTTATTGAATATATTGATTATTTTGAAGACATGTATAGAATCAGAGCAATCTTAAATAATGATGATAATAATGATAACGATAATGTACAAATTTATTTAATGATTATGAAATGTATCATAGAATAATGTCAGACTTAAAACAGACAAAAAGATAAAATAAACGTGTATGTAATACATGTGATTTTCCTAAAACTCATCTGCGAGATATCAAGAAGAATAAATAATATTTAAGTTTTATAACATGTTTAATTAAAGTCACATGAACATAAAACCAATTCAAGAGGAATAGAACCCTTCATAAAACAACATATTTACAAACCAGCTTTAACATCCTGTATTCCAATATAGCTATGATTGTTCAGATGATGCGTGTTTATGCAATGTAACATTATTAGGTTTTATCTTAATTTCACATGCTCTTTTTGTTTATTTTTCTAGGTTTCTGGTTAATAAAATGACATATTTTTTATCCTTTCTACATAATGTTATTATCAGGCCCTGATTCTTCTGTTAATACAAAGTTATATATATATATATATATATATATATATATATAAATATATATATATATATATATGTATATATATGTATATATATGTATATATGTATATATATGTATATATGTATATATATGTATATATGTATATATATATATATATATATATATATATATATGTTTCACAGACCAAAACTTCTTTAAAAATTTACATTTTTACCATATATTATATAAATGAGCTAGCTATGCTCTTTCTGGAACGACTGAATATAGTGAAGATTTTGAAACAAACATTTTGTTTCATAATTAGCTAGGCAGGTCAGAATTGTTTATCATAAAAAATGAATTTATTTACATAGAGGATCACTTGGTGTTATGTTATTTAACAATAACACCAGATTCTGCTTGTTAAGATTACGTTGGGGGGAAAAAGGATATCGTCCATAACGTAATATAATATGATGATGTTAGCAGCGCTGTGAATATTGCAACAGCAAATAGTTTTTTTAATCAAAATTAATGTTGATAGTTTAGTAATATTTGGAATGTGGACCAAAGAGGAGTTCCAAACACACACACGCATATACTGGTAGCTTAATCGTGTTATGAAGTGTAAATATAAGTAATAATCATTAAGCCTGTGATAAACTTTATTAATCAACAATATGTAGAGGAGGCAGATTTTCACGAAAATCAATTTAACAAGTCCCTTATTTTGATAAAAGCGTTGATGTGATGGTAGATGACTTATATAGTATAACAGAAAGCGACAATAGAATGTATATGTTGACAAAGGAGATGTTTCAATTATTTGTATAACAAAGCCACTAATACAAAAATAAAGTGTTGATATATAGATAAAAAATAAAATGTCATCGAAATTGTTTAACAGAAGGTACCGATCTAACAAATAAAATATATAAGTGAATACGTCTAAAGCTAATATACATACAGGAGCAGTAATCAATGATAAGGAACTTGAGTTCTTAACCCAACAAAATATAAAAATATCTAAATATCGCACGCTGGTATATCTTGTTGTTAAACCAAATGGGTAGCATTTTATAAATATACTTGTCTTTTGAGACGAAGAAAAATGAACAAAATCTACAGATTAATTTTGTTATTGAAAAAGATAATTTGAAAGAACTTACCTCCTTTTCTGCCATATTTTGTATTACGATTCCTAACGTAGTTTTAACAATTTGTCAGTCATATCTCTACGATATCTGTAGTGCGGCAGTTTATAGTGATGTCTATCAACTGGGGCATCATGCCGCAGACATGTCGCATGTTGTCGCACCCAGTCACATTATCCTGACATCAGGCCGACCAGTCTTAACACTAACTTCTTAATGCTGAGCACCAAGCGAGGCAGCTGTTAGTTCCATATTCGTAAGTCTTTGGTATGACTCGGCTGGGGATCGAACCCACGATCTCCCGCTTCTGCGGCGAACGCTCCAACCACTAAACCACTGGAATGAAGAATATGTAATAAACAAGGAAGTTAAGCAAATAATAGTAGATTAGGGCCAAGGACAACAAAATCATACAGAATATCAACTTTTATTCAGATGCTTATATTTCAGCTAAGCAACATGAAGAAATGTTAAATTGACATTCTCTTATATCGTGCTATCTATTTCACTAAATATCTACTAAGTAACAATAGTCTTAGAGTAGGCGATACAAAATATTAAATCAAACAAACAAATCGTGGCTTGGCTGAAGAGTTGAAGAGAACAATCGTGCACAATAGTATCCTAAACATAAAGCAACGTAAAATGTCTAAGAAAATAGATTGTCAAATTCAAGTTTCGGGAATAGTATCTCCCACCAAAAAAAATGGTAGACAGTCGTTATATTTTCTGGAAACAATGTATGATTGATACGAACGTGTACCTAAAATATATTATACAATTAGATTATATTTCATAAATTGGCAACTTGTATATTGATTCTAACAAACTCTCAGAATTAATTTGGAAGCAACTACTAACAATGGCAAATGTAGTTAAAGAACGTTTTAAGTAGTTTTAGTTGACTATGATCGTATTGGTGAATACATATAACAGTGAAAGACATTATAGCGAAATATATTTGCAAGCAGTTTTGGAAGTTATCTGGATTAGCAACAAGCAATAACTGATTCCCAAAAGTCATAAGTATCAAAGATGTATTCAAGATCCGATTTTGCAAGGCATCAAAGCTATTTATTATGCCGTAGCGAATATATGGAAAATAAAGGCTGTTCACTTGATAATGAGATTGTTAAATAGTGAATAAACTCCGTAACGATGATAAAATAGGCAAGACTAAATATAAGATATTCTGCACAACTATCGTATAATTACATGGTAAAAGATTTTATTTGATACAATATGGAGTAACTCATTCTGAGAATGTAATTTATGGATTAAGTCATGAACGTTTACTGTGGATTTAGCAGCAAAATAAGCATTGATAAGCTCCGAAGGTAGTATTGACGGATTAATGCGGCATAGACAACGTGATTGCATAAAATAGTACCTCCAGAAGTATATAATATATCTGATATAAACAATACAATAACAAAATATTACCAATTAATTAGTCAAAATCTGAATTATAACAATTTGTAATACACCAAGAAAGATGAGTTATCATCTTGTAATCACAGAATTGAGAACAGCACTTGAGGCATTAGGCTTCGATCCAAGAAATAGTGGAGGGAAAAATAAAGAAACTACAATGGTAAACATAAGGGCAATTAAAATATTGTTAAAACGACGTTGATTTGAAACAAATAATTAATTTATGATACAAACGGAACATTCTTTATTCATAGAGACCAACTGCAGCCCAGGTATTTTACTGAATTGCGAGAAAATGGTTTAATATACGTGTTAATTAATAAAATATGTGAATGAATACGTATCAAAAAGTGCGTTGCAAGCCAGTCTGGGAACGCGGTTGATCATACTTGTGGCTTATTATATCGCAAAACAACAACAAAAGTTGCGATCTAACACTGGGGATAAATTGTTTGTATGCATCAGAAAACCAAAACTATCACCAGCGATAAAAGAAACTATACAAGAATTAGAGACTATACAAGAATTAGATTTTTGCAATAACTGTACATATTTATATTTGTTTTCTAAATTCTCATTTGATCAGGACATATGAAAACGTAGTTGAGTATATCTACAATATCATGGATAACATTCAAATTATCTTGAAAACAAGAAAGTGAGATTTTTATTTTACCACATGAAAATGATGACACTCGATAGCTTAAAATTTAATAGAAGTTAAAAGGTAACAGTTGCAAATAATGATTGAAATCATTTAGAACTGCAGAATTCCTTCTACATGACCAGATAAGAAAAAGAATCGTGACGTTTACCATAAGCGATTGCGATTTAGATTTTTCGACTGCAATGAATATGTTTTGTTTCATAGACAGTGTACGAGATTTTGTTTAGATAATTAATGACTTCAGAATAAGCCGTCAAGTAATACCTCTTGCTGCGAAATACTATATAACGGATTTATATGTGTAAGAAACGTTTAATGCAGGATTAAGAAATATGCATTATTGAACTCGTTTTTGCAAAGAGACAGTCTCAACGGACTGGTGACGAACAAACAAGTATGGTTTACCATTATCTGTCGTTGGTTGTGGTGGACAGATATACACCATAAACAATGGTGGGGTGGAGTGACAATAACATTTGACCGTTCACAGAATAATGATTTTATTGTAAAAGACGGTAATATGGCAAATATCGCATTCAGCATTTGTTATTGTGAATGTGACAGACTGCTGTGTTTGACGATATAAATATATATATATATATATATATATATATATATATATATATATATATATATATATATATATATATATATATATATATATATATATATATATTAGTATATGATGATACAAATGTCGTGTTTATAGCATTATGTTTGAATAAAAACAAAATTAAAAAAATTACAATATTACCAATCTTATATTAAGAAATCGAACAATAGGAACAACATTTAAGCCCAAACAGTTGATGGTGTAAAAAATTAATTATCCACGAATCAAGAAATATATATTTCGTCCCTCCCTGTAGAAAATTTGGAATTATGCTTTTGCATACTGTAATATATTTTTAATTTGTATTATATCTTAGTTTTTCTCTATGGTTGTATGCTGTTTGTGGATGTAATTTGGACTATAATTTGTCCAAAATTATTTTCATTGTATTCCTGACCAGTAACTTTATTTTGATAAACAAATAATACATAGGTAATATATTCTCTCTGAGTGTGGGTGAAATATTACAGTCATTATCAATAGAGGTTAACATATTTACTTGGGTATGGGTCAAGGATACTGGTATTCCTATTGTAATATCCTGCTATACTTGATGTTTCATCATTCCTTTATATATTTTTGTAAAATATAGTATTTGTTTACAACTCAGAATTGTCTATAAATGATCTTTGGTCCTACGTCTCTGCTCTTCTTTTGTGCCTTAAGTTTTCATGTAATCTTCCTAACGTGAGAACATATTCATTCTGCGATAACCTCTGAAGCAGAAACCAGTCTTATTGTTGTGTACAGTATTCATTGGGGTGGAATTATTTATCCAAATTATTATTTACAGGGTGATCTTCATAACATTCTTGCTCAGAAAAATTAAGTTGGAATTGGAATGAATTCAGACAAAATTGTCGTGGATTATAGTATTGTGATTGATTGGAAGAGTGTTAAGTTGAATTTTACAAAACCTCTTGGTTTTTGCTTTTTACTAATAATACATAGTTAAAGACCGCAGTGTCGTACTAATTCAAACGTACAAAAATATAGAAGAAATAAAGAAACAAATAACAAACAATTGCAAAAGCCAACAATTACATGGAGGTTTGAGAAGTTTTATTAAGTTATTTTACAATTTTAAAACCCTACATATACCAAAGATTGTGTATACTTTAGGAAAGGTTCCTGCTAATGGTGCCTTTTCTTGGGTAACACAAAAAGCTACAACCGTGTCAATTCACAGCTCGATGTAAAAGAGTAAGACAAATTGATTTAGAGGCTGTTTATCAAGAATATGTTGCCCACAAAACATTAAAACCAGATTAAATCCTTATTGTCTATTTTCTAGACAGTTTTAACGGAAATGGTATGCACTGGATGTTGTTTTACAGGTCACCCGTTGTCCTTGGCGCTGTTTCTCATGTCATGTCGAAGATTTTGGGGTCTTTCTCTGTTGCCCGTCGCCATACTTCCTCTGACATGCCTCTTTATCTCATTATATGCGGGGTCCATCAAAGGTCTAGCATTGCTAGGGTAGTTGATAGTATTCTGCACACGTGTCTCAGTCATCTCCATCATCTTGATAAGTCTGCAATTAGTCGGTTGCCTCATAAGATGTTCTTCGGAGTTGGAGATGGTTTTGGACCAAAATGTTTTCTAATTATGCGAAGCCACTTCGTTTTGGAATGAGTGTGCTCTCTTGTCTGTGGTAGTCATCGTATTACAGCAATCAGAACCATATAAGTGAACAATGAGGACATTTTCGCCATGTTTAGTGTGTGGACCTCGAGGCAAAGTCATGAATTGCTTTGGTGATTCCCGTGCTCACCTCACTCCCAAAATTGCCTTCTTTACATCTTTCTGCTTGAATAGGTGAACTCTTTTACCTTTCGCAATGGTTTATTGTTCACTGTAACTGATTGTTGACCTGGAGTCGGTGGTCATGAACAGTGTTTAGTCTGTGTTGACGCTGAGGCCGGTGTGCTTGCTTTATCTGCCAGAAACTCCGCCATCTGTTGAACGTCTTGGTGATTGCTGGAAAGAAGACTAACCTTATATATTTTTTTTAATGATTTGTATTCTCTTCCTTCAAGAGTCATTTCACGCAACATATTCACCAGATTATGGCGTTGTACCATGTTTAATATGGCGACAAGCACGTGCCTATGACAGGTGAGCAAATGGCTTTGTACCGTGGTTAGAATGGCAGGTGAGCACAATACTTTGTACTGTGGTTAGAATGGCAGGTGAGCACATGGCGTTGTACAATGGTTAGTATGCCGATAAGCACATGGCTTTGTACCATGGTTAGTATTGCATGTGGGCCCATGTTGCATCTACATTCCTGAATTTTATGACGGGTTTTATTTTAAAACAGAAAAGGATTGCTCAAAACTACAATAAAAGAAACATTTCTAAAACAAGGATTGTGTATTAATGTTGCATGTTTTGTAATGTGCATGCGCGACCAATGCATGTAATTAAAATAAATATTAATTATGTAAGAGAAAAAGAATTGGCAAATTAAAACTTTCTGCCAGAACTTGACACGCATTTTGACGCAAATAGCGTATTTGTTGCCTTACTGCGCCACTAGCTGATGAATCTGGTTGTGTGTCGTCATCGCGAATCAGACTGCGTATATAGACCAGTCTGAGTCCAAATTGGGACGTCTGGCTGTACATATATTCCACATTTATATATAGACCTGTCTGAGTCCAAATTGGGCTGTCTGGATGTACATACATTCCACATTTATATATAGGCAAATCTGAGTCCAAATTGGGACGTCTGGCTGTATATACATTCCACATTTATATATAGACCAGTCTGAGTCCAAATTGGGCTGTCTGGATGTACATACATTCAACATTTATATATAGACGAGTCTGCACATTCTACATTAATATATAGACCAGTCTGAGTCCACATTTGGCTGTATGGCTGTACATACATTCCATATTTATAAGGAGTACAATGTGTCAGTTTAGATACAGGTGGCAACAAAGATCCAACTTTTCGTGAAATTTTGTGCTAACATTAAATTAACTTTTTTGTATTAGAATCGGAAATTAACAGATTTTGAGTCCACATTTGGCTGTATGGCTGTACATACATTCCATATTTATAAGGAGTACAATGTGTCAGTTTAGATACAGGTGGCAACAAAGATCCAACTTTTCGTGAAATTTTGTGCTAACATTAAATTAACTTTTTTGTATTAGAATCGGAAATTAACAGATTTTGAGTAAAAGTGAGAATAAGGGTTATAATAGAAATCATGCAAACTATATGGTGGTTTGCTCTTGTGAAAGTAATTCCATTTTCTTCTGTTTATACCGCCTTCCTCCCCAATGGCGTAACTAGGGATTTGGGTGACGGGGAAGCGAACCGCACCGGGTTACACCATCAGAGGGCGTGACACCAAAATGACTGCCCTTAAAAATGTACTATGGATTCTGTATGGTCTGTTACGGAAGGAGGTCCGTGGGGGTGATACCATGAAAAACTACATTGGGTGAAACCAACACTAGTGATGCCATTGCTCCTCCCAGTCGAACAAAACAAGCTGACCGAATCTCTTTCCGAAGCAGTTTCCTAACCTCCCGGTGTATTGAAATTCAATAGGTGGCAACCTGATTATTTTTTTTAGATTTAAATATTCACTTTGATTGTACTGAGAATCACTACACATACAAATTCCTTGATTCTATTCAAATTTTCAACATCACACATCCATTTGGAGAACCCACCAATACACGTGGTCAATTTTTTGACTGGATTCTTCATAGACCTTTCAATAATATTCTACAGACTCGCATTAGAGCACCTCTGTCTCATATGCTATCTCATCGTATCAGTTCCTAACCCTCCTTCTGTGTTTGCTACTAAGATATATATGCATATGATAAATAGAACACAGCTAATTTGCTATTTCTTGGTGTTTGTAGTATTATGTGTTATCTAATATTGTAAAACGCTTACATCTCATAAAGATCGGGCTCTGTACTATGTCCACATTATTATTATTAATATTATTATTATTATTAGTAGTAGTAGTATCAGTATCATCATCATCATCATCATCATCATCATCATCATCATCATTATCATTATTATTATTAGTAGTAGTAGTAGTCGACGTAGTATCATCATCATCATCATCATCATCATCATCATCATCATTATTATTATTATTATTATTATTATTATTATTTGCATTCTTGTATCTACATTTCTAACTTTGAACAATCTTTAATTGTATGTGTGTATATACCATCTAGACATTAATAGAGACATGATAAAGGAATCTTTAGAATAATATCAAAGTCAACATTCTTCTATTAGTCACTGTGAGCACCGAATGAACATTATTGACAGAGAATATCGATCCTCACTATCCGCCTAGAACAAGTCCATTCCGCCATCAATGTCTTAATCCACCTTCGAGTACGCATAGCCTGAAGGTAATGTAAAATAAATAGGTAACACTTCACAAGCGAATAAATATAGGACAAGACAATAAATACTTCAACCCTCATATTATTGTAACAGACACACACTAGACAATATTAAACACAGACAAACTTTGTATAATACATTTACAAAGTTAGATCCAAGCATATATTTCAACTATTACAGAATAAGACAATGTTTTCTCTGATGAGCAACAAACTCACAAAGCAATGAGTAACACATGTGTTAACACATTTTGCGCTAACATCAGTTGTGTCTGTTTATTTAAGGAGTACATGTTGTAATAGACTGCATGGTTGTATTCGCAAATTAGATAATGTACAGTAAGGCAGATACATGTTCTAAATAACCAATGAAAATCATTTGCATCATCAGCACTGATACTATGCAGCAAAGTTTCACAATGTATAAACAGCATAGCTTTTATCTACAGCAAAACATATTTTAAAGAATCTCATGACATTGTAATTTGTAGAGTGCTTAACTGTAGAGACACAGCGTACACTAAGCGTGTTGAATCGGAATACATAAACGTTGAAAATTGCATTGTTAACATCCGTCCAACTCTCCTATTCGATAAAACTTAGTGATTTCTTAGAGATGGAACTATAATCCTGGTAGGCTAAATTAGTCAATCATTTAAGAGCTGCTGACTGATAGCTATCAAAGTACATTTACTTTGTTTCACACATTACATTTACTTTGTTTCACATTACAATTACTTTTTGTTTCACACATTACTTTTACATTGTTTCACATTACAATTACTTTGTTTCACATTACAATTACTTTATTTCATATTCCAATTACTTTGTTTCACACATTACAAGTACCTTGTCACACATTACAATTACTTAGCTTCCCATTACAATTACTTTGTTTCACACATTACAAGTACCTTGCCACACATTACAATTACTTTGTTTCACATTACATACAATTACTTTGTTTCACATTACAGTTACGTTGCTTCACATTAGAATTACTTAGCTTCCCATTACAATTACTTTGTTTAACACATTACAAGTACCTTGTCACACATGACAATTATTTAGATTCCCATTACATACAATTACTTTGTTTCACACATTACAAGTACTTTATCACACATTACAAGTTCTTTGTCACACATTACACTTACGTTGTTTCACATTACAATCACTTCATATTTTACTGTTACCAACATCTTACCATTTTACTTTGAACTATTTGGTTTTCTATATTGCTGGTCGATATTAAACCTTTTAGTATTTTTAAACATGTATAAGTTCAACCTATTGTATGGCGCTAAATAGCCTAAGTGTGCTGGTGCGCCATTAAAAATCAATCAGACAAACAATCACTTTGTTTCACACATTACAGTTACTTTGTTTCACACATTACAGTTACTTTGTTTCACATTAAATTTACTTTGTTTCACATTACAATTACTTTGTTTCACACATTACAAGTACTTTGCCACAAATTACAAGTTCTTTGTCACACATTACAAGTACTTTGTTTCACACAATAAATTTACTTTGTTTCACATTAAATTTACTTTGTTAAACATTACAATTACTTTGTTTCACATCACAATTACTTTGTTTCACACATTGCAAGTACTTTGTTTCACACATTACAGTTACTTTGTTTCACGTTAAATTTACTTTCACATTACAATTACTTTGTTTCACATTACAGTTACTTTGTTTCACATTAGAATTGCTTAGCTTCCCATTACAATTCCTTTGTTTCACACATGACAGTTACCTTGTTTCACAATGTAGCGTTTGTAAAGGTTGGGGTGGGGTACTCCCAATATATTAATTAAAATATTATGGAAGTTCCACCTGGCACGTGAATTGTAAATTTAAATTAATGACCAAATAGATGTACAGCTCTGAGCCCCCAGTCAGCACTGCCGATGGTTAAATTATATAGAACATGAAGATGAAATTCAAACAATAACAATTTAATAAAGCCTATAAATTTAAATGATACACAATTACTCGTCCTCCAAGTGATAGCCTATTTCATCTCGTGAGTTTCAGTGTGAGTTCGATTTTCCACCTGGCCTTTGGTTGTACTCATCTATTTGTTCGATCCTCTCACTCCTCCTGGATTTCACCTCTCCCGACTTCTCTCCTTCTTTCTCTTTCCTTCCGTTTCTCTATCGAGACTATTGGGACCACTTTCACTGGTCTGTCCCCCGAAGCTTCCTCTCCTGAATTCCCGCTTTCCTTCTCTTCCTTCCCTCTCTATCGGAGACACTGGGACCACTATCCTGGACTGTCCCTCGAAGTTCCTGTGAAAACCACAAGGCGTTAACATATGGTTTATCGAACCTCACCTCACATTAAATCATCCATTAACCATCAGATAAGGCTATTACTTTTAGGTCACGCATACATACACATCGAAATTCCCACACACTCTTACAGGGAAACAATGGCGTAATAGCACGATATCATATATCCATACATCATATCACATAAGTATATCTAATATATATATATATATATATATATATATATATATATATATATATATGTTTAATCTCATTGTACTTACAATATTACAACAACCAGACGTATGTCTGTACACTACACTCCCACAAGCGTACACAAATATTCAAATATTCATATTACTAATTTTTCACAGTGCAACCATTTCAAAGATACCATCCAATTTCTATAATTGCATGAATAATGTGCTATTGTACTATAAAATAACCACATAGCGAATTATAATAATATTAATTCTTACGACGGCTAGCAAGCAATATGATTCTTTACAAATATGAACTCATTCTTCAAAATATACAAACATATCAACATCACAAATAATTATTCCTACTATGATTTTAGTAATAATAAGTATATATATATGATCTACAATTAAATGCAGTCGCAGTCAGCAAAGATCGAACAAATAGCTCACTGACCTTTTAGAATCTACACTTAGAATTCCGTTACTAAGGTTTTCCGCCAATTAACGTATGGCTGACGGAGTTCCTATCTTCTGGCAATTCTCCCTCTAAGAGCTATAGCGAACTAAGGCTCGCTGGCAGGTTTAAAGATATTATACTTTAAAATAAATCAGGGTCTCACCCCTATCTCGATTCTGATTGGGTAGCGCTGGGGCCCTATCCACTCGACGTATTCAATCTGGCGGTCAGTCAGCGTATCCAGAAGATAAGGCACGCCCACTCCTTCTGGCAGCTTCTTTGATGTACAAAACATCCTTCCAGCCCAAGGTGCTAATTACACTTCTGACGGGCTTGGGTCGGCTTCCTATCCTAGCTACGGCAAACTTATGTAAGGGATGGTGTTAGCCTGCGGTCATGTGTAACAATAAACAGTGGCTTGTCCGACTTACTTGATCACACATGGTTCTAATTTAATTTTGGGTCGGGCAAACGACACACACAATAGTTACTTTGTTTCACATTACAGTTACTTTGTTTCACATTACTGTTACTTTGTTTCACAATACAGTTGCTTTGTTTCACACATTACAGTTACTTTGTTTCACATTACAATTACTTTGTTTCACACATTACAATTACTTTATTTCACACATTACATTTACTTTGTTTCAGATTGAAATTGTGACAATCTTTTCGATGTATAAAAAAAATATGAAGCAACCAACGCGACTATACTAGCTTTATTTAACCAGTAGTAAATGTCATATATATATATATATATATATATATATATATATATATATATATATATATATATATATATATATATATATATATATATATATATATATATATATATATATATATATTTAGTTAGTTACTGGAGTATCACTCTGTCAACAATGTTTTCATAGAAAATACACGGGATTTGTTTTTGTCTTCTCAGAAACATGACATGTCCTTGCTGAGAGAAAAAAATAGTTTTCGTCTTCTTCTGTGGATGGTTTTGTTTCTTACCTTTCCATGCTGCAAGAATCATAGAGTTTCAACACGCAACTGTACATAATAAGGAATATGTTGTATTTTAAAGGGTAAAACGTGTTGGTTTATGTGTGTTTCGGGGGTGGATAGAGGTTAGATCAGTGGTTCTTAACCTTGTTGGAGGCACTGAACCCCACCAGTTTCATATGCACATTCACCGAACCCTTCTTAATTGGAAAAATAAAATATGTTTTTTTTTAAAGTCAAAACATAAGTATATATTTTACTGGTGCACAAAATGAACCGTGCATCAACATCACTGTGTTCAAAGAACAAAACCATTAAAACATGATTTTCACACAAAAACAAAAACATAATAATGAATATTTACTGCAAATCAGTGTGACTTCTGCTGTTGCCTTTCAGAGACCAGTTCAGAAATGCGCGGCTTCACCTTGGCAAGTGCCACTCTCATGTCATTTTCGCAAAAAAGTCTGTTCCTTTTCTTCGTTTTTATGTCCAGCATCATCGAAAATGATTGCTCGCAAAGATATGTTGTAACAAACGGTATGAAAATCTCCAGAGCTTTCTTAGCAATAACAGGGTACGTTACCATTTGTTGACACCAAAACGTTGAGAGCGTTGTTGTTATGAACAGTTGCTGTTGAACCTGACTCTGCTGAATATCAATGATTTCATCGAGGTATTCATCATTGACATCTGTTGTCTCAACACTAAACGTGAACGGCTGTCTCACCCATGCTGGATAAGACTCTCTTGTAGGGAAGTATCCGTCGAGAGACTTTGCAAGCTCATCTAAGTGCGTGGCAATTGCTTGCTTCAGTTCCGCGGGTAAAGAAATGTCTCCGATTCCAGATTCATCTTCGATCTTACTTACACAGTCGTCTAGCAGGGAAAAGTTTGTGAAGTTATTGTTCTCTATTCGTCGTTTCCATAACGGTAGCTTTTTTGAAAAGCCTTCAGGTTTTCCTCCGCTTCGATGATGTTGACTCCACCGCCCTGCATCTGTTGATTGAGATGATTGAGAGCTGCGAATATCAGCCATGTACGCTAAAATGAGAATGAACTCAGAATTTTTGAAGCAATCTGCATGAAAATGTTGGTGCTCTTGCAAAAACAGGGCTAATTCCACACGCAGGGCAAAAACACGATTCAGCACCTGTCCCCGGGATAACCACCGAACGTTAGAATGGTACAAAAATACCTCGAATTCAGAGCCCATTTCTTTACACAGCTCACTGAAGATGCGGTGCCTCAGAGCACTATTTCGCACATAGTTCACGCATTCCACTACAATTTTTAATACTTCTGCCAGTGTTGGAGGTAAGGTTTTTGTTGCCAATGCATGCCTGTGCAGAATACAATGCGTAACAATGATGTGTGGTGCATCAGCTTTCACTAGCGCACCAAAACCAGACTTTATTCCCATCATGACTGGAGCTCCGTCCGAACAAACTGCAGAAACCATATCCCACGAAAGATTGTTGTCTTTGAAGAAGTCATCCACAAGTTTCTTCACATCGGCTGCCTTAGTTGTTGTTGTAAGAGGCTTACAAAATAAAAAATCTTCCTTTATCAAGTCGCCTTTCACATAGCGCTCGAATACAGCAAGCTGGCTTAGATTGGAAACGTCTGTGGTCTCGTCGAGTTGAAGGCTGAATTTTGCCGGGCTTGAAATCAGATCTGCAACTACTTGAGCCAAGATGTCTTTGCTCATGTTCTCTATTCTGTCGATGATGGTGTCATTTGAAAGAGGAATTTGGGATAACTTAACGTCAGCCGCTTTTCCCAGCATGATATTCGCCATCTTCAACACAGCTGGTTTTATGAGTGTTTCACCAATGGTGTGTGGTTTGCCCTGCTTTGCGATCAGGTAAGCAACTTCGTACGATGGTGTGAGGATCGGTTTGTTGATGGGTACAAAGCCGAGAACAGGCAGAGTAGCCTTTTCATCGAATCTGGCTCTCTTCACCTTGAATTCAGCGAGCGTTGTGTTCTTGTATTTTCCATGCAGCTTAAGGAAGTGTTCTCTTAGTTTTGCCGGTGCTAGACTAGAATTGCTGAACTTGGCATTGCAAATAATGCAGTTAGGACGCTGACTCCCATCATGTTCCGTTATACATGTGAATCCTTATTGTACATGTTCGTCCGACCACTTTCTTTTTTTGCTCCACATAGTTAAAATCTTAAGAAAGAAATCACACGACGTACCATCACGACAGTCACAAGTCGACTACTGGGCGCACCAAATTTCCTGCAACACAGATAGGCCAAGCGATGTTGCGTGATCACCTGCAGCCAATGATGTCCAAGGGGGGCGTGTCATCACGAATCATATGAGTCGGGTGTGTCTGATCCTCCGCCGAACCCCTAAGACTGACTCACCGAACCCCTGGGGTTCAATCGAACCCAGGTTAAGAACCACTGCGGTTAGATCGTCATCCTCAAGTAGAGAAAAATGTTTCAATATTTTACTATTTATAAAAAAAATTAAATCTATATTTATTGTTTGCGACTCGTTTTATTTTGTATACAGTTTACAGTATTGTGGAGGCGGTGGCAACCGGCTTCGCACCCCACACTAGCCCCCACATATCCGCCCCTGATGACATCACTCTGCAATGTTAAGGCACGAAAGCTTCCAAGTTTTCAATAAAAACTGAACTCAAAGTTTGAATAACTAAATTTTCAAAAGTCAAAATCTTACAAGCATCCTTTCAACAAAAATCATTAATTAGTTTTTGTTGTAGCTTTAATGTAGTATAATTGTCATTTTCCTGCAATAGGTCATAGTCGGATGAAAACTTGCCAAAAACTGTTCAGTGAGACCTTATGGAGAAGAAACATAAACATTTTTTTTAAAGATCAAAACGGGAAGGTCCAATCCTGTATCATTTATATGAAATATGCCTAAATATAAAAAGGGAAGAAGAAAACAGACGTCAACTTTGCCTTGTTGACTTACAATTATGTTGCGTTAATAAGACTGCAGTAGCGTTATTTGACTATTGGAAGAGATCTTCCAATTCTCTTAGTCTACCTCTATATGGTATACATTATCAGAGCTTAAATGAAATCTATCAACATGTGCCTCGGTAGTAGGAAACGTGTCAGTCTCATAATCATACTAATAGAGCGATCTCAAGCTCGTGAGTTCGATCCTCACCTGGAGCATGAACTTTTTTTTCCCCCACTCCATTGCTTTTTCTTACATATTTGTTGTTCTAGGTGGTGATTTTTGTTTTCTTTAATTTTTTTTAAATATTTTTTTTTATTCAAAAAAGTATTTTTATATAGGTGGTGGCTTTCTATTCCTTAACTATTAACCATTTTTCTCTAATATTTAAAAATAAAAATTAACACTATTAGAGCACTTTGAACTATTTGGTCAGTGAATGAATACAAACACTTTAAATTGAATGATCTATATTTAACGATGTCTGCAGTGAGGCAGTTTATAGTGATGGGGCATCATGCCGCAGATATGTAGCATCATGTCCCACCCAGTCACATTATCCTGACATCAGACCGACCAGTCCTAACACTAACCTTTTAATGCTGAGCGCCATGTCAGTACCATTTTCTTTGGTATGACTGAACCGGGAATCGAACCCATGACCTCCCTCATTTACCTTAAAGGAGTAGATCTTTATTTTTATAGAGTTAATGTTGAGAAACATTTTTGCAGTTTTTATCCTAACATTTATAGGAACTTAAGTACTAATTTGTACTATATAGCCAATATTGTGCTTATGTGATATTAAATACCATGCCAAGAAACATACATATATTTGTCTTCCTCAAAGGCTGTTGGAAAACTTTTTTTTTAACCCGAGAGACACATGTTGAAAATCTCTCCCCTTTGATAGAGGATAACACAAGGAAGTGTACTAAAAGTGTTATGGGTAAAAGACACACTAAATATGCATGGTATATCACAGTTTGCCTGAATTTTTGTTGAATAGTCTTTCCAGCAACAGCAGTATAATGAATGCTGACATGTAAGTCAAACATAGGTCTTAGTCCCACTTGTTAAATATAAAGAAATTGGTCATATATATATATATATATATATATATATATATATATATATATATATATATATATATATATATATATATATATATATATATATATATATATATGTATATATATGTATATGTATATGTATATGTATATATATATATATATATATATATATATATATATATATAAAGATATATATATATATATATATATATGTATGTATCTATATATGTATGTATATATATATATATATATATATATATATATATATATATATATATATATATATATATATATATATATATATATATATATATATTGTAAAGGTTTATGTGCTACTCAATTCCGATTGGAAGTTGGTTCCTAATGATCCGATATCGCCCCTCATAACCGACTGTCAAAGATGTTTACGATAAAAATTTGGACGATGCATTGTTTGAACAAGAAATCGCCACTTACCTGTGAACAAGATTACGTAACTGACTTTGGTAAAACATTATTACGTACTTGTAAATGAAATCTTTTGAATAATATCAACGTCAGAATTCTTTCTATAAGTCACTGTACACCGAATAAACTGTATAATGGCTTTATTGACAGATAATATCGATCCTCGCTATACCCCTAGAACAAGTCCATTCCGCCATCAATATATTAATCAACATACAAATATACATAGCATGAAGGTAATGAAAGATTAACTACGTAACACCTCGCAAGGTACAACAAGAAGTTAAATACTTCAACGCAAAATATTTTTGTATTTAATTCTCCATAGGCGACAGGAAATCTAAACATATTGTACAGAATATATTTCCAAAGTTAGATCCAAGCATATTTATCATTAATCCTTTTGTGTCATTCGAGATCGAGATGAACGTAAGGGTACGTGTTAATTCAGTTCTTTAGAAAAACATTGCCATATCAAACAAAAATGAAGACAGTCCCAAGCTTATTGGCCTTAAACGATTTTTATCAATTTGTGCTTATCCATATCAACGAGATCATTTAGAATTCAGGTGCATGTATCATGAATGAAAATCGAAGAAGATCGATTCAGGGGCAGGTAATGTACAAATTCCGAGAAAGATGGTTTCAGGGGAAGGTAATGCACATTATACAAGTACCGAAGCTGTATTATGTGAGGTATGTGAAAAATATTTTAGAATGCCATTGTACTTTTTGATTCTAAAATGTCATTGTCCACATTATGTGTGTGCTCTTGAATGGGAATCCAGATATTAATATCTTTAAAACGTGATAAAGCCTCCGAAGGGAAAGGAGATGTACATGTAAACCAAGACACTGAACTGTAAAACAGACTATACGATTTTTTCATATGGCACAATCACTTAATGAAATAAAATCACTTTCTGCAAGAGAGAGAGAGAGAGAGAGAGAGAGAGAGAGAGAGAGAGAGAGAGAGAGAGAGAGAGAGAGAGAGAGAGAGCAGCCAATACAACTATAATAAGTCTTATACTTGATTCACCTAGAATGAGCTTCAGATGTTGGTTTAATACTGTGCAAAAAAAAATTGGAAAAGTAATACTAATTCGTCGTACATTCTCAATAACTTAAAAGGGTCTGCCAAATATGGTTAATACCACCAGAGTTTTTAAGTGGATCAACAAGTACTGATACCACATTGTATTTCTCTGTTATTATTATTATTATTGTTGTTGTTGTTGTTGTTGTTGTAGGGTTTAACGCCATTTCTGAGTACACTATAAGGCTATACGTGGCGGCCAGTATTAATGGTGGAGGAAGAACCCGGGAAAACCCCTGGAAAAAAACACCGACCCACGAGAAGCTACTGGCAAGCTTTCTCACATACCCACATTGGCCAAATCCGAGACTTGAACCCACGCAGACAGAGGCGAGATGGCAGTGATTAGTAACTTCAAAGACTTTTCCTTCTTTCTGTGACAGTTCTATTGCGTTTGCTTTTAATGGGTCAGAGATATCAGCCACAAGTTTTGCTCTCAGCTTCATTAATATCCCAAATGCAACTCTATAATGGTTAGGTTTGAGATCTGTGCACACAAAAAGCTGCCTTAAATAATTTCTGTACTCTTCTGTACTGATAAACTTTGTGACTGCAGTATAAAATGAAGTCAGTGTTTTGTTCCTGATGTTTCCTTCTGAAAATGTAACCCTTAGGTCAATTTCATTCACATGCATACATTTTTTTCTCAATGATCAGTCATTTTATATATGGTAACAGTGTGAATCTCAATAGTTTATAAGTTCTGACAAAAGGGATATGACCCTTGCGTACAGACACTGACCTATGCGGACAAGTCATCTGCATGATTTTATTTGTCTCTGAATGACCATTAATTCTATATTTGGTTGTATGATGTGGATTTCATTGTTATAATGAGGTTTGCATAATAAGCATTATATATAACACCTCTTACGCAAATCTGTACTAACCCATTTTGATCATATCTGTAGCCAACTATACATAAATCATATTATGTGTGAATGTTTATGCATATATATTAATTTGCATCCATCCCATCTCTCTGTCTCTCTCACACTCACACACATGTACAAATTCTCTTTTGAACTGAGTCCAAGTTGTTGTGGATAACATAGTGTAAGACACTGAATTCCAGGTTTGAAAATCAGAGAAAGTAAGAATATGGTATGAAATGAAGATGAAATTACTGATTGAAACATGTTGTCTATTTCAAGTATCCTTAAACAGGAGTGTGTATATAATTTTTGTAATAGTTTATTGTTAAAAATGTGTTCAAAGAAAAATGATAATGTCACTGGTGATAAACTGATAATATCATTCCTATGGATGGTATCTCAAAGAAAAACTGAGTGATCATTGCTATTCATTGATGCCAAATGTTACAAATTTAGGAATTTCAGGATTACATGTATTACTGTCTGAGAACTTAGTGTGTGTGTTGAAGTTTTTACATATATACATTCAAACTTTGGTGAAAATGATAAAAAGAACAGGAAAAAAAGAATTTCAAACAGAAGGAAGATTTGTTAAATTGTGTTTTATCTTTTCCTCTTTTTTTTACATGAGGTCTGTTATTAAAATGTAATGTTCAAATTACCTTCTGTTTGTCTGTGTACTTGTGACAAAACATAATGATGTGGAATCAGGCTGTGAATCTTCTCATAACTGATAATGAGTTCTCCTCTGTCATGGTACACATCATTTGGTACAGGCTTCAGTTGAAAGAAATCACCAGAAACAATGATCTGAATGTCACCAAATGGGAAATTGCTTTCCTTTACTGTTCTGAGCACCTTCTCTATTTGCAGAAATAATTTCAGAGATAGCATGGAAACTTCATCAATAAAAAGAGTGTCAACATTCATAATCCTTCTTTTAATATCTATCATATCATCATTATTTTTAATCTTATCTATCAAAATATCATCGGGGAAACGACCGTCCTGAATGCCCGAAAACTTGTGTATTGTCATTCCGTAAGCAGCTACACCTGTACTGGCTGTTAAGTAAACTGTTTCCCCTATTTCTTTCAGTCTTTTGCTTAAATTGTTAACTAGGAAGCTTTTACCAGTGCCAGCCTGCTCTAATATCATGATATTATGACCTGACATTGCCCCGTTTATAATATCCGCCATCATGCAAACACGTGCCAGCATCAGCAACACGAAGATCCCAGTGAAAACACCTGCCATATGTCAATGTATTTCAGCCAATCAAAAAATTACGATAAAAATCTAAGCCAACATGCGTAATTTTCGGTTGACCAATGAGAGTGCAGTATTCCAGTCAGCGCGTTGTTCTTGAATATTAAGCGAGCGCGATCAGGTACAGGTCGAGCGGTACCGTGGGAAAATGATTTGGCATTCCTTAAAGGTATGATATTTAGTCAAACAGCTGACAGGGATACATAGTCAAATGTCTGAGCTAAATATCGGTACCCAATTTATTATTCTAGGCGAAATGTGGCTTGAAATAACAGCGTTTATTCTTAAATGGGTCGTGCGAGAAAGGAGAGAAGTGTCCTCCCTTGTAGTTATTATATAGTATATGTAGGACCGGTCGATTGTAAGCAACGATACAAGCCGCTGTGTCTTGTTCATGCAACATTTGACTGTATGTCTACAAGGCAAAGTAGACTCTTATTCTCTGCTTCTCTTTTCTTTAAAATATTTATATCTGATATAATTGATAGCGGATTTGACCTTGTGCTTTTTTTTAAAAAACAAACTTGTTTATGTTTTTTTTCTTTCCGTAAATAATAATGTCAACAACAAAACACAGGTGTGCGACGCAAGCTTAATGTGAAATAAAAAAAAACCCAATACTCTAAAGGAAAAAAATCACGCAGAGTGATAAAAAGGGTATAGTATGATAGGGATGGTCCTATGTCAAAATGGGTCATGTGGGAAATCTAAGTTATTTTTTATCACTCTGCATGATTTTTTCCTTTAGATTATTTTTTTTTATTTCACATCAAGCTTGCGTCGAGCACCTGTGTTACTAAAGAGAGAAAGAGACAGATAACGATTCGTAAATGTTAGTCTCGATGAAAGAGTAATAAGGGTAAATCACAATGATTTAATCTTCAAACTCGCTATGTTCTTCTTGATACGGGGTCGTCCATTAATTATGTCAACACATTGGGCGGTGGGTAGGGATTTTGAAGAAGTTTGACAATTGTTGACATGACATGGGAGGAGTGGGGTGGGGGTGAGTTCAAGATAAACTGATGTCAACAATGTTATATTTTACAAAATTTTTAATAAATAAAAACAGTAGGAAATTAGTCGGTGCGCTGGTATGACACACACTTGCTCGCTCGTTAACAGCCCACCAATTTAAACCTAAATTAATGAATCAGCCACTATGCCCATTATAACAGTTGAGGAACATTTGGCTTCCCCATGGGAAGACGATAGAAGCTAGAATATAAAGTCTCAATTTTTTCATGAATTCAAAGTGTTATATTCAATTTGGAATCTGTTTAACAAGTTTTAAAAAATGTATTAAAATTTATTTGTATACCTTTTAATTTCCATAGTTCTATTTTTAGCATACATGGCAGCCGTATAAAATATTGTTAGTTTGTAAGGGGGGGGGGGGGTGTTTAAAAAAAATGGACATAATTTTATTAGGGGTGTCAGTCTGACAGTTGTTGACAAAGGGGAGGGGGGTAAAAACTTGCCTAAAAAATTGTTGAGATAATTAATGGACGTCCCTTATAAGCAAGCTGGACATCCTAGAAAACAGCATACAACTAAGATAAAACCGGTTTGGGACCGACCTATCTATTGTCATAGGACAGGCTTGTGATTTTCTTTCGAAACAGGAAATTATCTTTTTGGTAATGATTCATTGTTCGGTGTATATTACCGGCTATCCGACCCAAGGGAGGTAGTCTATTGTGAGTAGTATGTTGAAATGTCATAGTACTGTCAACCAATCAGACTATTTTAGTTCTAAATAACAAAGTTTAATAAATAAATAAATAGATTAAATTAAATAATAATTTCATTCATTCATTTCAAATGTCTTGCTAGATGGGGAAAAAAGTAAAGAAAGAGAAGCGTGAAATGTTTTGAAATTCATTTAAATTTTAGTCTGGCCACGGCTCAGTTGCAAATTAAACTTAAGAACGACCTCAATTAAGAACGTGTACTTTTATACATTATAAGTAGTGACTTCAACATACATGTCCACACTTAGGGACAATTTGTCTGTATCAAAAGAACATCTTAAAAGTGAGTTATTCAAAACTTTGAGTTCAGCTTTTATTTAAATCTTGCCAGCTTTCTTGCAATAGTTGCCTTAACATTGCATAGTGATGTCATCAGGAGCAGATATGTTGGGGCTAGTGTGGGGTGCAAAGTCGGATGCCACCACTCTTTGACAAAACATGAGCACATAAAAATCGGAACGATTCAATGTAAAATAGATCCCAAATGAGTACAGTAGAGAGCAAACTACTGAGTAAGAAGAGTTATATATGCTTTATATATAAATTATGTCGTGATGTGAAAGTAACAATTGGTGTAATTCAAGCATGTGTGAACAAGTTTTTTTGTGTTCTTTTTTCAAAAGAAGAAAATTATAAAGTATAAGGATAGATGTATAATTATAGCATTAGAGAATATGGTAATAGTAACATATGTGTCAGGTTTCCACTGTTCCGAAATGGCACTAACGAATAGGTTCACGATTATTTAGTTATACACAAGTAAACAAAAATGTACCTGTAAAGATCAAAATACTGTAACAGCAGATGAAAAAAGAAAAGGAGGGATGAATATTTGGTTGCCTAAATAATACAACACTCTGTTAAATTATATCCTATTCTTGGATGGGATGGGAAAGGGGTAAATAAGCGTAAAAAGCAGGAGATGCCGCCTGGTTGCACATTTCCACCATATCATGTCAAACATGTGATGACAACATCACATTTTATTGAAGTAAACACGCTGATTGTGTGTGATCATTCAAACATTCTAGCGACACATATATGAGTTTAGTAATTGTTGCTGAAAGTTAATTTGCATACTGTTTAAAGTATTTAAGGAAGAATAGAATCCAACCTAAGTGAAATCGTGAACAGTTGCCTCGTTTAATCTATGTCACATAAATGCATGGAAAAAGACTGTGAAACTTTGTATGTTGCTGTACCATAACAAAACCATTCGAACGCTTTATTAATATTTTTTACACTCGCGAACAAAAGGAGATAAAGAAATCTATTAACAACATCCCATTAGGTGATCGAGTTTAAGAAATGCTACTCATTAGTAATCACAAATTTAAAGACAAAAAAACGTCTAAAGTCAAGGGGTGCATGCGTATTTTAACTATAGCTGATTAAGTTTATTCATAATATGTCAAATGTTTTCCATTCCATTCTTAGACGATAACGTCTCTAAATTTCCCAGATAGGTTGAGGAGTTTTAAACTAAGTTAAAGAAAGAAGAAGAAAATAATAATAAAAAAACATCAGCACAATAATGGCGTAGTTCTGCATGATAGATCAAATGAAATAATATAAGAGTGAATATTTATTTTAATTGAAAAATAATATTACTATAATATTCTCACACATTCCCTTTTGTTTGTACCGCCTACTGATTTTAACAAAATAACGCACCAATGATATAAAAAAAAATGCATACAAGTTTGTCATTTCATTCACTGATTTATAAAGTCTAACCTGACTGTACCGGGGGGGGGGGGGGGGGGGGGGGGGTAGTAGGCGGAGCAAACGCTGGCAACTTGTTGACATTTCAAATCAAAAGGGGGCGGGGGGGGGGGAGCTTTAGTTACACGGTCGACATATTTGCTTGGGTAAGTATGGTTTCAAGCCACAAATGTGAAGTAGTCTACTGTTTTTCGTCTTCTGTTTTTCATAATCCCCACAAAATTGAATAAAACTTTAGCGTTCCATCTCTTTTACTTTGGTTGCCTTGGCACATAATACTTTTGTACAGATTTATGTTACGTTCATTCAGTTTAAGACGTTTGTATTTATTCACTGACCATGTAGTGAAAAGAGTTCTAATGTTGTTATTTAATAACTTTTATTAGAGAAAAATGGTTATTAGTTAAAGAATAGAAAGCCACCACCTAAATCCACCATGTAAAAAAATATTTATTTAAAAAATATTAAAATAATAATGATAATAAAAACAACCACCTACAGCATAAAATACCTAAGACAAAACAATGGAGGGGGAAAAAAAATTCATGCCCCAGGTGAGGATCGAACTCACGACCTTCAGATCGCTCTATTGTTATGATTATGAGACTGACGCGCTGCCTGCTGCGCTACCGAGGCACATGTCGAAGTGGGTTCACCTAAACTGTTATAACGTATATAGTGATGGACTGTAAAGCAAAATAGTACATACATCACTTACTTCGGAAAATAACGCTACTGCTATCTTGTTCCACAGGGGCTCGTATCGTTACTTACAATCGACCGGTCCTACATATATTATATAATAACTACAAGGGAGGACACTTCTCTCCTTTCTCGCACGACCCATTTAAGAATAAACGCTGTTAATATGAGGCGCCGTAGCGGACAAAAGCTGGTCCTATCAGAACTTTGCCGTTGAAATTTCGATGTCGTATGTCGAGAAATCCAATTTCACGTGTTGAATCAAAAATCGTTGTCTTTAAACTTCCATTTTGTAGGTCGAGATTTTATCTTTGTCCTTAAAGTTCCATTTTGTAGGCCGAGATTTTAGATTGTATCTGTTGAATCAAACAGTAGTGATTGAAAGTTATAGTTTCTATGTTGAGATTTCAAATTGTACCTGTTGAATTACATAGCAGTGATTGGACTTTTCTTTTTACTAGTCAGAATTGCTATTTTTATATAGTGAAATGTTATCGAGTATTAAGATGTATAATTCGTGTATTCAGTTGTGAGGCGCCATTAACTTTTATCATTTACAGTTTGAAAGTTACCACTCACAGGTCGAGAATTACTATGAATTTCCTCGCTAGAGGTCGCTCTTGTAAAACGGCGCGTATTATTTTTAACCAAGGAGGCTGTTGGTCATTGTGTTTCGTTTTTTATGATACGCGTAAATATTATTACATCTCTGATGAGAGGATTGATCTTATTCTTATTTTCACCAGCAGGAGTAATGTGCTGCGGGACTTAATTCTTTATATTTTTTATGACAATACAATTCTTGCATTTACGCTAATAAAATGACAAGGCGGTTAGGCTCACAGGGGCTCGTATCGTTGCTTACAATCGACCGGTCCTACATATACTATATAATAACTACAAGGGAGGACACTTCTCTCCTTTCTCGCACGACCTATTTAAGAATAAACGCTGTTATTTCAAGCCACATTTCGCCTAGAGTAATAAATTGGGTATAGATATTTAGCTCAGACATTTGACTATGTATCCCTGTCAGCAGTTTGACTAAATATCATACCTTTAAGGAATGCCAAATCATTTTCCCACGGTACCGCTTGACACGTACCTGATCGCGCCCGCTTAATATTCAAGAACAACGCGCTGACTGGAATACTGCACTCTCATTGGCCAACCGAAAATTACGCATGTTGGCTTAGAGTTTTAATCGTAATTTTTTGATTGGCTGAAATACATTGACATATGGCGGGTGTTTTCACTTGGATCGAAGTGTTGCTGATGCTGGCACGTGTTTGCATGATGGAGGATATCGTACACGCCGCAATGTCAGGTCACAATATCATGATATTAGGGCAGGCTAGTATGGTAAAAGCTTCCTAGTTAAGAATTTAAGCAAAAGACTGAAAGAAATAGAGAAAACAGTTTACTTAACAGCCAGTACAGGTATAGCTGCTTCTCAGTTGCACTGAATGACAATACACAAGTTTTCGGGCATTCAGGACGGTCGTTTCCCCGATGATATTTTGATAGATAAGAATAAAAATAATGATGATATGATAGATATTAAAAGAAGGATTATGAATGTTGACACTCTTTTTATCGATGAAATTTCCATGCTATCTCTGAAATTATTTCTGCAAATAGAGAAGGTGGTCAGAACAGTAAAGGAAAGCAATTTCCCATTTGGTGGCATTCAGATCATTGTTTCTGGTGATTTCTTTCAACTGAAGCCTGTGCCAAATGATGTGTACCATGACAGATTAGAAATCTTTATCAGTTATGAGAAGATTCACAGCCTGATTCCACATCATTATGTTTTGTCAGAAGTACATAGATGAACAGAAGGTAATTTGAACATTGTATTTTAATAACAGACCTCGTGTGATAAAAGAGGAAAAGATAAAGCACAATTTAAAAAATCTTCCTTCTCTTTGAATTTTTTTTTCCTGTTCTGTTTATCATTTTCACCAATATTTGGATGTATATGTGTAAAAACTTCAACACACACACACACACACACACACACATATACTAAGTTCTCAGTAATACATGTAGTCCTGAAATTCCTAAATTTGTAACATTTTGCATCAATGAATAGCAATGATCACTCAGTTTTTATTTGAGATACCATCCATTGGAATGATATTATCAGTTTATCACCAGTGACAATATCTTTTTTCTTTGAACTCGTTGTTAACAATAAACTATTACAAAAATTATATACACACTCCTGTTTAAGGATACTTGAAATAGACAACATATGTTTCAATCAGTAATTTCATCTTCATTTCATACCATATTTTTACTTTCTCTGATTTTCACACCTGTAATTCAGTGTCTTACACTATGTTATCCACAACAACTTGGACTCAGTTCAAAGGAGTACATGTGTGTGAGTGTGAGAGAGACAGAGAGATGGGATGGATGCAAAGTAATATATATGCATAAACATTCACACATATTATGATTTATGTATAGTTGGTTACAGATATGATCAAAATGGGTTAGTACAGATTTGCATAAGAGGTATTATATATAATGCTTATTATGCAAACCTCATTATAACAATGAAATCCACATCATATAACCATTTATAGAATTAATGGCCATTTAGAGACAAATAAAATCATGCAGATGACTTGTCCACATAGGTCAGTGTCTGTACGCAAGGGTCATATCCCTTTTGTCAGAACTTATAAACTATTGAGATTCACACTGTTACCATATATAAAATGACTGATCATTGAGAAAAAAATGTATGCATGTGAATGAAATTGACTTAAGGGGTACATTCTCAGAATGAAACATCAGGAACAAAACATTGACTTTATTTTATGCTGCAGTCACAAAGTTTATCAGTACAGAAGAGTACAGAAATTATGTAACGCAGCTTTTTGTGTGCACAGATCTCAAACCGAACCATTATATAGATGCATTTGGGATATTAATGAAGCTGAGAGCAAAACTTGTGGCTGATATCTCTGACCCATTAAAAGCAAACGCAATAGAACTGTCTTTGAAGATACAAGCAGTGGAAGAGCAAAATTGAGATATATAGCCGGTTGGTGTGTTGCAACACTTAGACACAGAAAAAGAAGTGCTGTAAGAAAAAACTTGTACAGCAATAATTCCAGGGATTATGTGAACAAACTGTATTACCAAGCAATAATGTTAGATACACTCATCCAATATGAAAGTGACCTAATGGAAACATCAGAAGATAAGGTTTCCATGACTGAGATACAGAGATGCAAAATGTAAGGAGTGGTCTGTGCTGTGTATGTGATAAAGCCTTTCATTTCTTCCAAGAGTTAGACAAGGTCATCAGAAAACTTGAAACTGTGGAAAATGTAAATTTATATGGCAAAAGCTTTTATGACTTTGTAACATCAAGGGTTCTTCTAAATGAGACACTGAACCAACAGTGGTCACAGATCTTTAACACTGAAGATGATGAATATTTCTCTCTACATGTTCAGAAGTTAAAAGAGGAGGTAGTGAGTAAGTATTTGTTAATGTCATCTGCAGTTTAGACGAGAATTCAAGCTAAAAGTTAAGGCTAGGAAAGAAGAAGCACACAGGAAGCAAATTCAAATGAGAAGAGACAGTAAAGTAAAATCTTCTTCCGAAGCACAAGTAAGCTCTAGTTCTAAGCAAAGTCAGTTGAGGAAAGACAGATCAGATTATTCTTCCACCTCCGAAAAGCAAGGAAGCCTGAATAAATTAGTAAAAAGAAAAGCAGTAAAGAAAAAGACAGGAAAGGGAAAAGGGAAACGATCAAAGACAACTAAGTGGCCATGTGGAAGATGTCAGGAGGACTGTGTAGTTGATAGTGTTTGTTGTGACATGTGTGATACATGGCATCATTATGAGTGCATTGGTTTGCTCGGAGATGAACATGAACTTCAGGAGGAGGAATGGATATGTCCAGACTATAGATTTTCAGGTGACATTATAAAGGAATAATATCGGCAATGTCATTATTTATTAGTTCAAGTACTACCAGTAAGTGCATTAGAATTTTCATTTTTTTCTCATAATTGCAAATCCCTGTGCTTCCCAGCTATGTCAATGGGAGCAACTTCATGCTATGGAAATATGTGTCTACAGTGTTTGGATCAGTGTTATATTTATGACCTACATGCATTCAGTATATTATAATATGGAGTTAGTTAAAACTTGCAACATGCAAAATTTGTGTATACATTATTTATACATTTATCCTAAATTCCATTATAAAGGTAATATCATGGCTCTCAATTATGATACATACAAATTTGAAGATTCTGAAAAACAGTGTCTTATCCACTTTTCTCCACATAAGAGATAATATAAAATTCTAAAACTTGTATTTCTGATGAACATCAATCATATTCCATAATGTCATGTCATTATATTCAGCAGTGTTAAAGGAGATTCTGTACATTTAGTAATATAATTATGGATTGATAGAATGGTACATAGGCTGTGACAGTATCCCCTGTGTAATCTTTTTTAAAAAATACTATAATAAAATATTCTCATCAAAATAGAGATTGAGATGTGATCCAAGACCCTGATGAAATGACTCAATGACAACTAAACTTTGGTAATCTAGTGTACTAAAGGAATACTTTATAAAGATATTATGCTTAAAATCTTAAAGTTTAAAAATGCATTTAGTTGGATAGCACTTCTAACACTGCCCCAATATAGCTGGAATACCTATAGGAAATGTGAAATTTCTCAAACAGATTAACCACCCTTTATTTGGTACCAAATAATTACAACCTTAGAAATCTGTAAAATACATGTTGTAAATATAGTTATTTAATACTATACTGACGCCCCACACTGAAGTATGTGTTTCAGCATTTATGGATATTTTTGTTGCATTCTGCAAACAAATGCAGAAAAGATTCACATAATTTATATTAGAAATGATTATGACTAAATTGAAAATATAAGAGGAAAGGAAGGGTATTCTTGAGATGAATTGTCATATACAATGATACATGTAACAATGCATACTTTAAATCTTAAATCTGAAATGGTGCTTTATGCAAGCTGCAAAGATTTTTCAGAAACGGAGAGGATCTCTTTTATTTACATTTTCTATTATTGACACATAGTAATGACAACAATCATATAATCATATACCATTTTCAGGAGTATATATATTTGCAAACAGTTGTGATCTTTATTGTTTAATAAATTTAAAACAAAAGATGGTCTTCACATTTTGATAATTCTTACCATGAAACAATGTGTGATTCCGTCATATTTTATTCTTATTTCGTCTGCTTCTTTTGGACAATCAAGCAATTTAAATTTCCCGGACTAACTTATAAATAGACGCGTACGTAATTTTCGGTTGGCCAATGAGAGTGCAGTATTCCATTCAGCGCGTTGTTCTTGAATATTAAGCGGGCGCGATCAGGTACGTGTCGAGCGGTACCGTGGGAAAATGATTTGGCATTCCTTAAAGGTATGATATTTAGTCAAACTGCTGACAGGGATACATAGTCAAATGTCTGAGCTAAATATCTATACCCAATTTATTACTCTAGGCGAAATGTGGCTTGAAATAACAGCGTTTATTCTTAAATGGGTCGTGCAAGAAAGGAGAGAAGTGTCCTCCCTTGTAGTTATTATATAGTATATGTAGGACCGGTCGATTGTAAGCAACGATACGAGCCCCTGTGGTTAAGCTTGAACCCTAATTTGAGTGACGTGATATCGAATCTAGCAGCCGACAGGAATGGACTGGATTCAGTTGCTGCCTTGTTAGACATAGATGGGGACAGAAGGGCGCCAAGCAACAACAACATATTAGATCGGTCGTCTTCACGATCTAGAATGGCAGGACCCACCTCAGTCGAGGACGAAGTGAGGAGTCTCTTTAGGTAAAAGATACACGCACCTTTTGCAACTGAACTTCTGAAGCATCCGCAACTTTTGTTTAAAGATAGTATTCTGATGAAATTAAAATATTCGTCTATGTTAATAACGCAGTGAATATTGATTAAAAAAGAAACATGTTTTGTATTATTTTGAGTGCCACATTTCTCCCTGCCAAGCCATGTTACTGTAAACTTGTTCATTTAAATATAATTAGATTGACAAAATCCGCTGCCTACAGGTTACTTTCTGTTTAGAACCCTGTGTAGCCAAAACTATTGCAATAGATGCTTCCTGATACGGTCAATAGCAGACGATATAATGTCCATTTTCCCAGGACGATGAGCAACCTGGCAGTTTCTAATATATGCAACCACCAAACTTAACAATATTGAACTAACCAAAACTGAAGCAAAATCAGCATAGTAATTAGTAATATAGGTACTAACTGAGAGCTTGATTTACGTTCCGTATTTGTAAGTCTGCTTTGAAACAGTATCGTCATATTCAATAAATCTATTCCAACTTTCAAACACCAATATAAACTCAATGGTAAATCTGCCAGCACACTACAAATATAACTGCCTGACAACTTCGTTCAGAAATTATATATACAGGAAATTGACTGCTCAACTAAAACGGTAAATCAAGGGCAGTAACTCTAAATTAAGTTAACGGTTGCGATTATTTCATGAAAATTCTCAGAGAAAAAGAAACTTTCGCTTGGAGATCACAAATAAATGTGAAAATTTTTATTTAATTTACATGCCTTGATGCACACACGCTTTGTTGATTTTGATGTGATGCTATTTGCCATTGTGTTAAAGGCAGCAATTTTGAACCCATGGAAATTGCAAATTGGTAAATTGAGGGGTCAATAAAATTAATGTTTTCTCTGTACAAAGGGTATTTTCATGTTATCTTTTCAGCTACTTACAGCTGGGCTATTTTCAATGTCCACTAGCATATTTTGTATTTTTAATACAAATCCAATACATCAGATCATTTTTTTATATCTGCTAGCAATTTACTGGTATGTCATAATTGTAATGAGCAGAATGGTAACTTGCCAGCATCAATTTTGAAGCCCTGATATACTTCATTCTCCGACAAATTGTTTTGTTAAAGAAAGAAGGATGAGTGGATTTTCCTATAAGAATGTGTACAATACAGTAAAACCTGTCTTGCAAGAACACTGTTTTTGACGACTACATGTAAAATTTGAGACTTGATTTTTATGTACCAAGACATGCTTTCTTAGTTTCTAATAAGGTTGTCTCTTTTTAAGTGTTTCAGCGCTGTCTCATTTGTTAATCCTTGCATGAAAATTTTAGCCTGTGAAAATGGTCACTAGTAAGCCACAGAATCCTGTCATATTTATCTGTACAGCTTGGTATATAAGCATACATCAATTTTCTAAATTATATTCATATCGATGCTTTGTTGGTTTTGTTCAATCAAGATATCGATCAGTGAATTATTTGGTGGATCTTGTAATGCATGTTGTATTGGATTTTCAAAAGGTATATTCATGTTTTCCTCTGAAATGGCTAGTTTTATCATTTTTTTAAATCCTAGAACACACTGGCTGCTAAGGGGAGCAGTTTTAGCAGAACACTGTGACCCTCTAAAACACCTTCACCAAAGATATGTTTCCTTCCTAAAGTTTTGATAATTTTTGTACTCTTGTAGTTAATACTTTAGGTCAGTGCTGTCCAACCTGCATGCCACATGCGGCCCATGGGTTGGTTTTAAAGGGCCTGCCAGAGCTTGAGCAGCTATATAGTCCTTGCTTTTTAGCTTTCAGCTGCGACCATTGGGTTCAAGAAAAACATTTTTCACTGGCCCATGGTGTCTAAAAAGGTTGGACAGCACTGCTTTAGGTAATCTTCGTGTAATGCTGTAGGTAAGCATATGTGATTAATTATTTTGAGAAGGTTAAAAAGATGTCTCCCATTGCACTGTTTTTAAAATTCAGATAGGTAGATACTTTTTGTACCCTTAGGTGTGTGTGGGGGGAGTGCTAGGGTTGCCACTGAATAACAGGGATTGATTGGTTACCTGAAACACACATTTGATTTAATCTAACTTGATAATGTTAGCCATTTTTTGGACATTTTCTACTCAGAAGTAATATATCATAAAAATTGTTTTGCACTTTCATTATGTAATCACAGGTTTTAAATTTCTTTGCCCATGTCTCCCAAATCTTGAGCCTGCTCCACACCTTCCATGTGTTTTGTCATGACAAAATGAAGAAATACACATTCAGCTGTTCTTATAAGATGTCCATTGATGGCTGTATTGGTACTAATAATGGCACGAGATGCAAAAGGTGATAAAATCTGTAACAAGGCAGTGAATACAAATTTTAAAACAATGTACCTGGCATTAAAAACATTCAAAGTTTGTAGTAGTTTGCACAGTCCCATTGAAAAGTCTCTGACGGCTACTTACGTATCATATTTTCGAGGCCTAAGTTACACCTACTGCAAGGAATATTTAATTTATCTTAAGGTTGAAACTAATGATAAATTTATGTAAATGCATAGCTTGTCATTTAATTCATGATTTATTAATTTGAAAAGTAGCATTATTAAGAAAACATGGGTATTTTCTATAATACAGGCTGGTAGGCAATGAGTGAACACTAAAGTTAAATGGGAGCAAGATCGTGAATGGAAATTTCTGTGGTGCAGCTCATTTAAAGTTAAGCAGATATTGAAACATTTAAATGTTTCTGAATTATTGATGAAATATTAAAACCCTAATTGCAATAATGTAAAAATGTCCAAGGAATATACTAGAGTACACTTCAGATGACAAAATTTAGGTATCAAAACTGTCCAAGCAGTTAAGATTATCACATTAATTTAGCACCACCAGTGCATTTTTTTCCCCTGTGTTTCTGTAATATGTTGTGTGCCCCATTCATCCCATCACCCCCACCCCCCAAAAAGCACTATTGAGTGGGAGATACTGTATTCTATAGCCTTGGAATCTTATGTGCCACAATGTTACTGCAAAACTGGTAATATATGCTGAATGTTTAAAATCCTATTTGATTTATGTTCTTATTACCCTTTCTGTCAGTTGTAATGAGGTGGTCACAAGATCCAAACACAGTTGACATTTATTTCATGACAGACCGGAACTCTTGAGTACAAAAATATTGTTAATCAGAGAATTGTCAATGTTCTTAACAAACAGATAAAGAAGATTAATTTTTGATAAAATTTGTTTAGTGTCTGTATCTAAAAAGTGTCAAAACTTGATAACAAATATTATTTGAAATGAGTTTGTTGGGATAGAAATGCACAAGAACATTATATATAAATTGTTCTTAATTTATTACACCCATTTCTTATTTCACCAGACCAAGAGCACCTTATTCAAGGCTACAAAATCAGCGAACTTTCACTTGTGGGCGGCACAATGACAGACGTCAACGGTAAAGCTGAAAACTATTAATAGACACTTCTCTATTGTCAATACTGATGATTATTTCTAAAGAAAAGTCCTTGCCTGACACTAATTTTAGCTGTACTTCATGTATCACAATTAAATTTACTATATTATTGAAATGCATATCATAGACTAAGTTCAGATTTATACCCCCTTTAATGGTGATATTTAACTATGTTTCCATAACTATTATGCTTATTTTGAACAAGGAAAATTTAATAGATTGATACTATTCACAGAGAGTTCTGTTCAAATCTGGATATATTATTTACACAGAGCTTTTATGTATTCTCTAAACAGTATTCCAATTATAGTACCGTATCCTCCCAGCTGAAGGTACACAGTTTGTTGTAATAGTGATTTTCTGTCATTTATCTGTTGGTCAAGCCATATATCAGTACAGAAGATGAAATGTAACTTTACATTTACCTTTGTCAGGAAACATCACATATTTTCTGATTGTAAATTTTGTAAATACTCCCCTCTGCAAGTTCTAACAGCACCTTTGTAAGATCACTATGCAGAATGGTTAGTTCAGATTACTATGAATTTACTATAAATGCCAGATTAAAAAATCATTATGACCAGTGAAATGTGTGTGTGTAATAATGTTCTTTGGAGCATCTATACAGAATCATAAGTAACTTTTGATGATTTTTTTTCTAAACATAAAAAATGTTCACATATTTGCATGAATAAATTGTATGTTTTTGTGCCAGGATATGTATATCACTAATTTACTAGATCTTAAACAAAGTCATTGTTACTCATCATATGCAAGAATCAAGGTAGATAATAGGAATTCCATATTGTTATAATATACTGGGTTCTTTTTGTTGCTTATTTTGGTCTGCACTGAGGGCATACATCTTTTACAGATACAATTATTTTTTAACCTTAAGTTTATATTTATAGGCAGCAGATTCAGTTAAAATGTGGAAGTGGACCCTTTGTTAAGGATTTGGTGCTGATCCCAGATCCTAGGATAGAGCTGGTGCCAAGGCAGGGTATCAAGCTCAAGCTGATCCAGGATGGTTTTTATAAGCAGGGCGTCCAATTATATAAGGAATGGTCTTATGAACATATCCTTCAGAAAATTCGTGATGTCTTTAATGATAAATTGACAGATTCATGCAGGTAACTGTAAAAAATGAAATGTTTTCCTTAACAATATGATTTTGTCATTGAAGAATTTTAAGAATACATGATTTATATTTTAAGAGACAACCCTTTGTGCTAAAAAAAAACCCACCATCTGTCTAGACTCATGTTTCATCTTTCGGGGTAATTTCTCTATATACCCCCTTGATTAGTTTGTTCACTGCAAAAATTGTGTCACATATAATTTTGCTCGATTTGTTACTGTACATCTTTCTTTTTTAAATTGGTCTTTTCCTTAAAAATATATTGATGGGTATTTGTAAAGATAAAATGAACAATATTAAAAATAGACATCAGAGCCAAATCAACATATCACTCAGGCAGCCAGAAGAGGCTATTCAAAATTACTTCCATTTATTAAGGCCCTAATCCTAGGTACATGCATCTGTTTTTTTTGTTGCTATTAAACAGTTTTAATACTAAATAGTAATGCCAAATTTTCATTATGAGCTACATATTTCATCAAGCAGCAACATGCTTTATTTTGTGTCAGAAATCAAGTCAGTATTTTGTTAAAATCAATTGGTTGTACAAATCAGTGTTTTTTCCATTGATCTATACAGTTAGGATCATCATTATGCAATGATAAGCCAATTGTTGATGATGAGACCACCAGACACCTCTTTTAAAATGTTACATGACCCAGTTTTATTTGCCAAATATAATAATAATAATAATAATAATAATAATAATAATAATAATAATAGCAACAATAATAATAATATTCCTGCTGGTTTGATAGAATAATACCATACCCAGCTATCCTCACATGGAAAATATGTCACAGACCTAAATTACAGGCTATAAGCTTTTAGTATTGTTGCATATAGGGCAGTATATGCATGTGGATGCTCCATGGTTTGATTTATTATGCCAAGATGACACCACCTAAGTAGATAACTATTTATGCTTTCAAGACTTTTCTGAATTTACATTAGTGATTGTCTCCAGCAATATTTTCACTGAAGTTATATATGCTACTGTTTAATAATGATGGTTACAATTCTACATGTTCACTCCATTTAGGAAATAGTTTTATGGTGTTGTTGTTGTTGTAGGGCTTAATGCCATTTTTCAGCACACGATTGGCTATTCATGGCGACCAGTATTAATGGTGAGGAAGAACCCAGGAAAAACCCCTGGAAAGAACCACCAACCCACGAGAAGCTACTGGCAAGCTTTCTCACATATCCACATTAGCCGAATCCTAGACTCAAACACACGCAGACAGGTGAGATGGCAGTGATCCGTAATGGACAGCACTTTAGACCACTTGGGGCCCCTGGAAATAGTTTTATCATATTATATCTATATATATATATATATATATATATATATATATATATATATATATATATAGAGTCAATGTCAATACAATTCAGAGCTCCAGCAACTCCTGCGACGACGTTGGTGTAAAGCTGTATCGACATTTGTCGTTCCCTTGGGTCTACCAGCTGTGTGGAGAGGGAGGGATCTGCTGCATAAGCAATAGCTGATTCTCCATTCTAGCCTGCCCAGGCTTTGTAGCACTCACGAAGCTGCAGATAGGATCCCAAACTGGAAGCTACACCATCATTTCTCCAAGACAGACGGATGCCGACAACGATATATATATATATATATATATATATATATATATATATATATATATATATTACTGTTCATGTTCAAAATGGCTGTTTATTACAGTAAATGCATTGTATAAAGTGTATGAATCATTGACAGTAATAAGATAAAGCTTGTGGATGATCACCACATTTTGAATAATGAACAGACATTGTGTACTTGATTTACAACCTTCAGTTGCATGACCTTGCTTCTTTGCATGATACTATAGTAAATTATACTTAACTTAATATTATGGTCAAAGCCTGTATTTTTACCTTCATGAATATCCATCTAATGTCAGTTCATAGGTTTGATCTTGTTCAGGTCATCATCTGCATGAATAATATGAATATCTTTATCATATAGTTTTAGTAAGTATTGATGTTTGAAGTTGCTGTTCAGTTTGTCTGTATAGAGAATAGTAGTAGAATAATTACATTATACATGCCAAAATGTCTGTAGAGCTTTAAAATTAAGCTGTTATCTGAAATAGCAATTTTGTATTTCTTTCTTATTTACTTAAAGATAAACATGATTGTATTCCACAACCATGATTTTTTTTATACCTTTTAATTTTGACATGGCATTTTCCCAATACAATTCAGAGCACTAGATTAACTTTGCTTGCTCTCCAATGGATGCCCACATCTATGTTGAAGCATTCCTCTTTACCACCATAATGGTCCTGCACCTACCCAAAACCCCATGGTCCAAGGGTAAGAATTATTAACCCCTTATATACATGATTTGTCTGCCAGGTATGACTGACTGCATATACCAAGTTTTGAAAAAAGGAAAGAGAAATGTCCTATATTTGTTTGTTTCAACAACCTCATGGGATAATTAAAATTTGCTTAATTTCCATGCAGCTATTCTAAACAATCATCAGTATCCCCAACAATTTCTAAATATGGAATAACAGGGCATATTAAATGATTCTTAGGTGTGCTTGAAAAAAACACATTTTTCTTAAGTGCTTTATTAGAACCATGATTTACAGTGTTGTGCTCCTTTAAAGACTCTTAAACAATGGCATAGTTTTAAGACTCATTGTATGAATGAAATTAGAAAACTTGATTATTTCAACACTCAAATTGAAATTACAAAGAATATTTGTGGGTTTTTTTTCAGCTTAAAGCTGTTACATTCAGTCCATCAGAGACTTTTACCTTCATCTCTGGAGGCTGGACAGCAGATGACTGGATATTTCATAACAAAGATCTGTAAAGATAAGCCACTGTATGTTAGAACGTCCATTGGCCTTCTTGCTAATGAAAATGAGGTACATTTCTATCTCTCTCTTTTCTTGGGTATGAGATGCATATGTATTGGTGAGTTTATCTTCTTTGTTTTTGGCCTTTACATTTATGGAACATAATTTTATTAATACTATCTTGCTCTCTTGCTATTAAATGACACACACACACACACACACACACACACACACACTGGTTTTGTATCATATATAAATGGATCCACATATTCTCTTTAGAAATAAAAAGATCCTACATGTCATTTAACTGTACAATTCACTGTCAGATGATAATAATAATCATAATCATATTGAAAATCCTTTCAGTTTTAATCTTTGCCTCTTATATAAAATACATTATTACCATGGATAGTGGTAAATATTTCTGATGATTATGAAGAGAATTACGGCTCACATTATGACAGAATTTAAATAAAACATTACATTTATACAGTCAAAAGAAATGAAAATAAATTATGAAACCATACTATTTCATGCATAGATTAGGCAAGTTTAAATTTTTTTTTTTAGTAAATTGTAAGAATGAGTGTTACAGGGATTCAGCATCCAAAGCACATCATTAAAGATTTGATAGCTTGGTTAATACAAATTCTTTAAATCTGCTTTTTATTTTAAAAAATTATTTTGCTATTATGCTGATTAAACTTTTAGAATAGTGGGGGAAAAAAATTATGAAAAAAAAAATATTTGTGGTATTATAAATTCCTCGTTTAGTTATTGTTTATGAAAGTAACATGATTGAAGACCGCTCCGGTGGCCTAGTGGTTAGAGCGTTCGCCGTGGAAGCGGGAGGTCGTGGGTTCGATCCCCGGCCGAGTCATACCAAAGATTACAAAAATGGTACTAACAGCTGCCTCGCTTGACGCTCAGCATTAAGAGGTTAGTGTTTGGACTGGTCGGCCTGGTGTCAGGATAATGTGACTGGGTGGGACATCATGCTACATGTATGCGGCATGATGCCTCAGTGCTAGACATCACTATAAACTGCCTCACAGCAGACATCGTAGTGATATGACTGAAAAATTGTTAAAGCTACGTTAAAAATCCTAATCAAACAAACAAACAAACATGATTGAAGTGAAACAATTACATTTCAACAACTTATTATGTAGTAACAATATCCCTTTGCACTCAGATTGTAAAAATAATGAACTTATTACTGTATTATTTCAGATTCTTGTATGATTTCAGATTCTGCGAAGTGTTAGTCATGATGTATTGGATACTTCACAGAGGTAAGTAAGCATAATTTATTATTCAATAATGAAAACAGTAAATAACTTCAAATCTATTTGTGGCAAAACCTGTTGAAATATTTGCTAGAAAAAAAAGATAAATGTGCTGTCAAATTTTGAACAATTGAAGAAGCAGATAAGGAGACAATGTGATCAGATTTCTGTTTTTTTGTCAATTAAGATTTGCTTTAACAGGAGTGTTTTGAATCTTGTAATACTGTATAAATGTAAAAAAAATCCTAATCCTTTCTTTACTACAGATTTTTTTTTAATAATGAATTCAGAAATTGAAATAATCATTTTAGACTAAGTGGATGACTAACATATCAATTTGAATATTAATATATATGGAATCATATAGTCCAGATAAACATACCTCATTTAATTTCCTTTTTAATTAACCAACATATGTCAAAGCACATTATTTTATGGTAATATCCACCTTTTTCTCTCTGTTCTTTTAATAACAATTTGGTTTCTATATGGTAGGTGATAATTGTTTCATATACCTTTTCCAAATTTAGTTTATGGGTTCTTGTTATCCAGATATCATACACAGTTTGTTGATTTCCACATAACCCTGTTTTGCTTATTGTAGTCAGAAGTCAGTTGCACCTTGAGTGAACCCAGGGGACATTCTGTCACACAAAACTGTCACTGACCTCCTAACTTTACAAATGATCATACATTTATGATTATTATAATGGAATAAGGTACAGAAAATATTCCTGCAATAACACAACCAAGTTGCAACACAGCAACTTTGTTGTGTTTGTGATCTGAGAAGTGTACTTAATGCATATCCACTAAGCATTGCTGCTCCTGATACAGCAAAACTAATAACAGCATTGAAAAGGCAGTGGTAACATCACAGTGTTGTATCAAGCTGAATTTGAGCTCCTACATTTTATGCTGTTTTATACTATATATACCATCACCAGATTCCTTTATACTGGTCATTTGAAAATAGCCATTATGATTGGAGGAAACAAAAAAAAGGGCATTGTGAACTGCAAATATAGTACAACTCACAAAGCTTATGTATGCGTTCTAAGTTACTTTTTGCAGATATAGGTGTCATTTTGAAGAATTTGATTACAAATACCTTTATATAGCATAATAGTTCATTCCAATATCAACTTTCTTGACTCGGTCAAATACTGAACTGCCACTGCAAAAGTCCATAGCAATCAACAATTTTCATCTTAAATTTTGTTATGACAATTATTGTGCAGATAATTCAAACATCAATATTGAATAAACTTTGTTATGACTATATACAATTAAATTTTAAATCTAAAATCAGTTTTTAAATTTATATAAGAAAATGTGCTTACATGACTCTTGTGGCTATAAATATAAACAGACATCATGGTGTTGTTAGTTAAATTTCTTAAATAGATAAACCTTCATCTTGCATTTTCATATATATAAAGAATACAAATCATATGACAAATAACAATCCTTTCAAATTCACTGGATCCAGCAAGGGATCACGCGTGTCAGGGGTTGATTAAGATAAATGCAATAAACTGACAATGAACAGTGCAAAACTAGAATCTAGCCTGAGCACTTTCGACTTTTAAAAAGACTCATTAATAGAGTAGAAAGCGCTCAGGCTAGCTAGATACTACTTTTGCACTGTTCGTTGTCAGTTTATAACAACAACTTCTTGACCAAATCCAGATGTTATATTGTGTCTCAGATGCACATCAGTAATGATTTATGCAAATAGGAAATAAGTCCATTGTTGTAATAGTCTTTGTTACTTTCTTTTGATAATTTGTGTAGATAGTTTCTTCAGTTATGATCATGGGGACACATGAAGGGAAGTCACCCAAAAGTCCTTAAATATTGAGGAATGTTTTCTTTCATTTTTTTCTTTAAAAGATACGTTATTTTGGGCAATTCAACAGCAGTTATTCTTATGATCTTGTCATTTATTTTTATTTTTCCAGTATCTTAATTACTTACATATTTCCTTCTTTTTTTTTTTTAGGATGGATTCAACAGAGTTGTCCAGTCCTTATTTGGCAGAGAACATTCATATGTAAGGCATTGTTATTCCAGCATTTAATGAAGCAATATCTTTGTTTACCTACTTATGTATTATATTACTGCAAAACCTTTATGATATAGACAAATGATTTTTTTTCTTCATTTTGTTGCTATTGATATGTAAATCACCTGATTAGAATTTGATGAAATGTAGGCAATTTTTTTTGTTATTGAAAGGAAATCAAAACATATTGGACATATTTGGTGAAAACTAATAGCTTATTACAATAACTACCCTAAATTCTGTAACATGTTTATAGCTCTTCTGAACATTAACCAAAGAACATCTCTCTCGATAGACTATCAGCTGTCTCCTATTGCGTGTGGGTAAAGTATGAATGTGAAAATTAGAAAGTGCAAATTGGTGAAAAGCAAAATAGTGGATAAAGTGTGGCCAACAAGGTGCAAAATGATGTAAATAGTCCTTTCGTTTCGTCAACCTATCACATTCTAGGTTTGTGAAAATTATACAGTGAGGTAACTGGGTTGTTCATTCATGTTCTAACGGGTACACATTAAACGGCACAATGGGTACCCGGGTGAAGTTTTCGTGGTTTTTGACAGCACTAGTGTTAGTCACCATAGCCAATAATGTGTTACAAGTGACAGTAAGCCATCCAAGCTGGCAAGTAAGCTATATTTGTGTGTCCAATCATCTATTGTGCATCATACGGCTTTCATTGACATTATGTGAACAAATTACTGATTAGCTGCTTGATTGGGATGCCCAAGATAATTTGGGAATTATTATTGACATAAATCTTTCTTAAGCATTTTTGCCAAAATTGTATATATAAAACAAGAAATATTCTTTTCTTTCAAATTTATGTTCACAACATTGTTCCCACTAGAAGTGCAAGAGCGAGACTAAAAATCTCCATGGTGTTGTGAATTGGTGGTCAGGTTGAGTTAAAAACAGACAATGTTATAAAAACTAGGAGTTAAATAAAAAAAATGGGATTTCTCCAATGAAAAAATGAGCATAAAGGGAAACACTGTCATAAGTGTACACATAAAGTAGTCTTAAAAACACCAGATACTCTTCAGTGTAACACCCTCCATGAAAACATTAATTTCAAGTTGGGGTGAAAGTGATTAAACAACATAAAAGCAGTGTAACTTAAATATTTAGGTAAAAGATTTGGTTATGTAAGTAATGTGGTTTATCATAAGTAGAAAAGTTTTTGGTACAGATGTGAATTGTCTGCCAAATTTAATCTGTTGGGTTCTGATAATATTTGAGACCTTTTAATATTTTCGTTAATCAGTAAATTTACATTCTTGGTATGTAGACTATCGTCAGGTTTTTCAGGTCTGACGGTCACTCAAGATCAGCATCTTCAGAGTTTCCTGAGTTTCCAGAACCTAACACAGTTGAATTATCAGAGACCAGTTACATGTGAGTGCTTCTTTTAATTTAGAAATTGGTGCATAGTAAATGGTTTTTCCAGAGTATTTATTTTTTAACATATTTGTTCAAAAGTATAAGAAGTAAAACATTCCCAGATGGATATATTTAAACAATATCCCACTAATATACACTTTTCCCTTGATAACTCGAACACAATAGGGTCCAAAAACACAATTAGCAAGTTACAGAGAAGCCAGTGAAAAAATGAAGAAAGGGGTGCACATCAACAGTATGAAGGTGGTGGTGATGGGTGGTCAAAGTGTTTTATAATTGCATGGCAGTAATTGTCATTGATGAACAAAGTTCATTGCTCTTATATATTAATTACTTTAATGTTCCATAAATTATATCTCTGAATGATTGATTGAAACTTTACTTGATGTGGTTTCAGTACACATCACACTGTTACAGCCATGACTTTTGCATATGAATATGAATACATTTGAGTGTTTCTGTACAGTCACAGGACTGTCAAACTTTATGAACTGACCATAGTCTTAGGGAAATCACCCTTAAAATATAAATTTACAAAATTTACCTCTCCTAGTTTATTTTTGTGGGACATCTTATTGTGACGACACATGTGGCCCCAAGACATCAATATTCTATAGCATGGACCTCTGTCTAAACAATGGAATATTAATATGCTATAACAAGAGCCTCGGTTCTACCATTTCCAGCTCACTCTTCATTGATTCTGAGGTGAACATCAGGATTGCCAAGGCAGCAGCAATGATAGCCAGACTGAACCAGAGGGTCTGGAACAATCCCACCCTCACTGAGAAGACCAAACGACACATGTACCAGGCTTGCATGCTCAGGACACTCCTCTGCATCAGTGAGAGATGGACCACCTATGCGAGACGCGAGAGGAAACTCAATGGCTTCCACCAGAGATGCCTGTGGCACATTCTGAACATCTAGTGGTAGGACAAAGTACCCAACACGGAGGTTCTGGAACACACAAACATACACAACACGTTCTCCATCCACAGCGACAGGTGCCTTCATTGACTCAGCCATGTCAAAAGAATGGACCAAGGCTGCATTCCCAAGGACCTGCTATACAGGGAGCTAGAAGAAGGTTCACGACCAACTGGGCAGTTACGCATGACAGAGATATCTGTAAGGACTTAAAGGCAGCAAAGATCAATCTGAATGATTGGGAGAGCTGTTCTAATGACCACTTGACCTGACGCCTAGCTGTCAGTTGGGGTGTTCAAAAAGCCGCGGAAAGATAGGAACATAAAGCAAGCTGAAAAGTGAGTCAGGAAGAAGGCAAAAGAACAGCTCACTCTGGAGCTACACCATCGTCTGTCATAGGTGGATGGATGTCATTGTAGAGTTATTTCATTTGATTTCTTCAAGATTGTTGCATAGTGTCTTGCTGCTTTTCTCCTTTCTGCACAAACTAAGAGGTTGGATAGGTCAAGAGTACAGTTCACTTTGATGCAGAAGCTGTTTTTTCTTCCATTTTACATCTTTTAGGCAGTGTATATGTATCATGATATGGTCAATGTCTCTGTTAGTTTAATGCCATTAATTAACACTAAGTCAAGTTTTGCAGTATATGCCATAAAATACAAAACAATCTGTTGATTTCCTATGTCAAAGGTTAAATTACTTTAAAAATATGGTTTAAAAAAACAATAATTTGAGTTCTGATTTTGCATATCATCACCATGCATTAACAGATACATTGACAGAAGCAATCTTTTACCACACAAGTTTTGTTCGTCTTTGTGGACCTTACTCCTGCCTTGTAGAAACATTGCTTTTGAATATATATATAATCCAAATAAACTTTGTTTCTGAAGACATAAAATTGAAATGGGTTTTAGTATTCTTGAATTTTGATCAACCATATCCTTTCAGGTCTGATGTCCAATCCAGTTCTGAAAATCAGCCCATTCCATATGTAACTGAACAAGTTCCGGAAGAAATAGCTCCTAACCAGCAGATGTACGAGTAGCTTACACACCCAATCAGAAGGGAGCATATCCATTTGCAATTGTTTGTCATACATGAATTTGACGTCATGTTATTTAAGGATACTGTAGGTTTTGTGCATAAATTTGAAGATAAGACAAGAACTGCATATAATTGGAAATTATGCTAAATTTATTGCAAAATATTGCAGTGTTCATAAAAACTTAATTCACACCTTGAAATCAAATCTATGCGCATTTTCTGCTTGCAAAAAAGCAGCAGAATTCAACATTCCTTAACTTCCAACAAGTTTTAATTAATTAATTAATTATCAATTAGTTATACCTATTAATCTTCTTGTTCTTTAGTGTAAGATGAATAGTAACATGAATTTATATTCTTTGGTTGGCCTGGATTATATTTTTATTTTAGAGTAAATCAATGCCAGGTGAAATCAAGTGTATACTCAAGGTTGATTTACCACCAAATAAACTTTGGGATATGTTTTTACTGTATATTTAAATGATTTGAAGAAATGTAGAGATACCATAACATTTATTTAGTTAAGGTACTATAAAATGTGCTTACGCTTTTAACTTTTAAGATTTCCTTTTCATGAGAAAACTGCTGAACTACAAATTCAACAAAATTTTTACTTCATGTTAGTTTTTGGTTTAAATTTTTAATCATTACTTAGCATACTATCTTAGGATATATAAGTGAAATTAAAACAATAAATATGTAATAATGAGACTCCAATAAATACTATATAGTTAATAGTTCTCCTTAAAAATGCATATTTAAAAAATCTTGAGCATAGTTACACATAGCCTAATAAGGGGTCAGATAAATTTAATAAATAAGAATCTAACAATGAAATTTAGTATAAGTAAACTGTGTCATTGAAATCTTTAAAATCCTAATACAGCATTATGGAATAGATAGTAAACTGTGTCATTGAAATCTTTAAAATCCTAATACAGCATTATGGAATAGATAGTAAACGGTGGCATTGAAATCTTTAAAATCCTAATACAGCATTATGGAATAGATAGTAAACTGTGGCATTGAAATCTTTAAAATCCTAATACAGCATTATGGAATAGATAGTAAACTGTGGCATTGAAATCTTTAAAATCCTAATACAGCATTATGGAATAGATAGTAAACTGTGGCATTGAAATCTTTAAAATCCTAATACAGCATTATGGAATAGATAGTAAACTGTGGCATTGAAATCTTTAAAATCCTAATACAGCATTATGGAATAGATAGTAAACTGTGGCATTGAAATCTTTAAAATCCTAATACAGCATTATGGAATAGATAGTAAACTGTGGCATTGAAATCTTTAAAATCCTAATACAGCATTATGGAATAGATAGTAAACTGTGGCATTGAAATCTTTAAAATCCTAATACAGCATTATGGAATAGATAGTAAACTGTGGCATTGAAATCTTTAAAATCCTAATACAGCATTATGGAATAGATAGTAAACTGTGGCATTGAAATCTTTAAAATCCTAATACAGCATTATGGAATAGATAGTAAACTGTGGCATTGAAATCTTTAAAATCCTAATACAGCATTATGGAATAGATAGTAAACTGTGGCATTGAAATCTTTAAAATCCTAATACAGCATTATGGAATAGATAGTAAACTGTGGCATTGAAATCTTTAAAATCCTAATACAGCATTATGGAATAGATAGTAAACTGTGGCATTGAAATCTTTAAAATCCTAATACAGCATTATGGAATAGATAGTAAACTGTGGCATTGAAATCTTTAAAATCCTAATACAGCATTATGGAATAGATAGTAAACTGTGTCATTGAAATCTTTAAAATCCTAATACAGCATTATGGAATAGATAGTAAACTGGCATTGAAATCTTTAAAATCCTAATACAGCATTATGGAATAGATAGTAAACTGTGGCATTGAAATCTTTAAAATCCTAATACAGCATTATGGAATAGATAGTAAACTGTGGCATTGAAATCTTTAAAATCCTAATACAGCATTATGGAATAGATAGTAAACTGTGGCATTGAAATCTTTAAAATCCTAATACAGCATTATGGAATAGATAGTAAACTGTGGCATTGAAATCTTTAAAATCCTAATACAGCATTATGGAATAGATAGTAAACTGTGGCATTGAAATCTTTAAAATCCTAATACAGCATTATGGAATAGATAGTAAACTGTGGCATTGAAATCTTTAAAATCCTAATACAGCATTATGGAATAGATAGTAAACTGTGGCATTGAAATCTTTAAAATCCTAATACAGCATTATGGAATAGATAGTAAACTGTGGCATTGAAATCTTTAAAATCCTAATACAGCATTATGGAATAGATAGTAAACTGTGGCATTGAAATCTTTAAAATCCTAATACAGCATTATGGAATAGATAGTAAACTGTGGCATTGAAATCTTTAAAATCCTATTACAGCATTATGGAATAGATAGTAAACTGTGGCATTGAAATCTTTAAAATCCTAATACAGCATTATGGAATAGATAGTAAACTGTGGCATTGAAATCTTTAAAATCCTAATACAGCATTATGGAATAGATAGTAAACTGTGGCATTGAAATCTTTAAAATCCTAATACAGCATTATGGAATAGAGAGTAAACTGTGGCATTGAAATCTTTAAAATCCTAATACAGCATTATGGAATAGATAGTAAACTGTGGCATTGAAATCTTTAAAATCCTAATACAGCATTATGGAATAGATAGTAAACTGTGGCATTGAAATCTTTAAAATCCTAATACAGCATTATGGAATAGATAGTAAACTGTGGCATTGAAATCTTTAAAATCCTAATACAGCATTATGGAATAGATAGTAAACTGTGGCATTGAAATCTTTAAAATCCTAATACAGCATTATGGAATAGATAGTAAACTGTGGCATTGAAATCTTTAAAATCCTAATACAGCATTATGGAATAGATAGTAAACTGTGGCATTGAAATCTTTAAAATCCTAATACAGCATTATGGGATAGATAGTAACTCTGGCATAATAGTCAGTAAATCACTGATCAAATAAAGTGAAACTTGAACAGAGCTTATGTTAGTGAAAAATCTTCTTTTTGAGGAGTAAGTATGCCAAAGACAATACCTGTGAGTTGTTTTTTCAGTTTTCTTGATCTGTATGTACCCTGATTGTGCACAATTTTGGTGTATAGATTTCTTTCTTGCAGTTTTGCTACCGTCTGTCTACAGTTTTATGTTATTGAAGGGCTTGCCATTTAACTGCTGTTATAAAAAGTTGAATTAATAGCTTTTATAATCTTTAAACTTTCTGACCAGTGTCTCACGTCTTTTAATACTTTTCTAATGCAGTGAATCCTTGGTGGAGATCATCAGCAAACTTGAATCCAAAGTTATTACAAGTCGCAAGAACATTGTAAATGTTCACAGAGATAATGTTTTGGATGGTGGTTTTAGAGCATTTGGACGAAAAAGCTTTGACATGTGGCATGAGCTTGATGTGAAGTTCTCAGGCGAAGATGGTATTGATGCTGGTGGACCACAGCGTGAATTTATGCGCCTTGCCTCAGGGCCATTAAGGAGCTACCAATATTTAGTGGTCCAGACAATGCAAAAATGCTTGTCCTTGATTATAAGTGTAAGAATCATTTTTTAATGTGGTATATTGTCACTGACCTCCATATAAGTCCGATGTGATCCATAAAAAAGAAGTTCAATGTTGTTATTCATTTTCCATTTTGATTTTAATATAGAAAGACAAATAATTGTCCTAAAGAGCAGTGAAGTATCATTGGTAATTGACAGTAATATGCAGTTTAAATTGTGCAGGCATACAAATCTGCTCATGGTATTTAATCGACATATGTCTATATGATCTGTTCAGCTGCACATTTTGCGTTTTTAACTCACCTGGCTGTAAGGCTAATTGAGCTTATGGCAGTTATGTCTATTTAATTTGCATTGTTAGTTTGTTTTTGTATTCTTTTAATATTATTTTTTTATGTGCTAGACTTAACCTTGTCAAAATCAAGTTTATTTTCTACTTTACATGAATAATTTTTTAAAAATATTTTATTCTGTAAACAATTAATACATAGCTACATTGTTCTCAAGATATATATATATATATATATATATATATATATATATATATATATATCAAGATCATTATGATTAGAAGTAAACATGTTTATTTTGGTCTGGATTTAGGTTTTTAGGATTCTCCTATAATTTACCTGGTGTACCTGACATTGTATAGGTTATTTATTATAAATTTAATAACAGCCTGCTAATTTTAGTTAACAATTTTTGGTGAACATTAATAACAATCTAGAAGGTTGTTTTCCATTAAGTAATGTTTTTTATTTATTTAGAAAATATTAATTGTGACCTAAGATCATATAGAAGACGATATAATCTTGTTACTGGAAAAAATATTCATTCATGCTTAAGATCTAGCCGAATAAACTTGTATTATTGTTGTGTTCAGTGTTCATTTGGGTTGGAATTTATTTCTTAAAATTAGTTAGGTTAGTGCTTATTTTCTTTGGAAATGCAGACAGCTCATAAAATAAAATAATATTCTTGTAAGAGAGACATTCGCTGGGATTTATTCTGAATTCAAATCTGGAATTATACCATGTTGGCACATCAGCATCACAGACACATCAACACTTAAGCATTGGACTTCATTTGGATTTAAAGTTAATAGGATCTTTACATTAGTAGGACTTGTGTCTGTAATTCAGTGATTTTTTAGGGATTTATTTCACAATAACATAAATTCTTTTTTTCCATTTTCAGTTTGTATTTCAGGGAAATATTTGTTTGAATTTTCCAATGCTTGTTGCTTTTCACTCATTTTGGTTACTTATTATAAGAGCATATGGGGGGCCCCGAGTGGCCGAGTGGTCTAAAGCGCTGTCCGTTACGGACCACTGCCATCTCACCTCTGTCTGCGTGGGTTCGAGTCTAAGATTCGGCTAATGTAGTTAAGTGAGAAAGCTTGCCAGTAGCTTCTCGTGGGTCGGTGGTTCTTTCCGGGGTTTTTCCGGTTTCTTCCTCCACCACTAATACTGGCCGCCATGTATAGCCTATATATTGTGCTGAAAAATGGCGTTAAACCATAAAAAAAAAAAAAAAAAAATAAGAGCATATGCTTGTATCATAATGTGAATCAAGGAAATGTTTCAACAGACAATAATGCACAATGAGTGAGACACATAACAAACAATAATGCACAATGAGTGAGACACATAACAGACAATAATGCACAATGAGTGAGACACATAACAGACAATAATGCACAATGAGTGAGACACATAACAGACAATAATGCACAATGAGTGAGACACATAACAGACAATAATGCACAATGAGTGAGACACATAACAGACAATAATGCACAATGAGTGAGACACATAACAGACAATAATGCACAATGAGTGAGACACATAACAGACAATAATGCACAATGAGTGAGACACATAACAGACAATAATGCACAATGAGTGAGACACATAACAGACAATAATGCACAATGAGTGAGACACATAACAGACAATAATGCACAATGAGTGAGACACATAACAGACAATAATGCACAATGAGTGAGACACATAACAGACAATAATGCACAATGAGTGAGACACATTTACATTACTTTATGCTCACATTTAGTTTCTATACAGGACTGTATTTTTTTTCTTCAATGTACATTTGACACATTAACCCCTGGAAGTTTTTTGTCGTTTTCACCTGAAATTCGAGTACGAAACACATTTTGAAAGCTGTTTTTGAATGCATTTGAATAAATCAACTACCTAGCAATTTTCCACTAGCCAAATGCCTAGTTGTGTTAGAAACATGTTTGCATTGGTTATTTTCCTTGTTCATGAGCAGAAGGGTAAATTTTTTTTTCTTTTTTTTTCTAAAAGGACCCATGATTTTTGTATGGAGTCCACTCTTTATTCCAGATGCCCACCTTATCCTGGTCTTTGCAAAGGTACATCTGTCTGTGTGAAGTTGACATTGGTCTCCCATTGATTTGAGACCAAAAAGTCTAAATTTCGTACACAAAATCAGATTCCGACCACAGGCTAATTTTAGGTGAAAAAAAAACGGGTCCCAAAAATGTGGTTCTTTCCTCTGTATTTAATAGTGCAACTAAAACGTCCAGATTATTTGGTATCATTGTAGAACTACATCTATCTACATTTCTATAAAACCACCCACTTTAGTGTATCATGCATGACCTTGACGCTACAAAGCTTGGCAGTATGCTACTACCTGCCGCCACATAAATGCTGTGTCAGGGGTTAACGTGTTAATAAATGAATATGATACATTATTTTAGTGACATTGTTTTATTTACAGTGCCACATACCAGTTTACTCACCCAATGAGCTGGACTGCAAACAATAGAAACTGATCTGCAGTCGCATATTGCTCTGACAGTTCAGGGTCTGATTTGCTTGTTCAGCTGAGTACGCCAAACTGACTGTATTGATTTAGGTCTTAAAGCACATGATGCCAAAGCATATCTGGGTCTCTGTAGTTAGACCTTACCTTTAGATGAGTATATCTGGGTCTCTGTAGTTAGACCTTACCTTTAGATGAGCATATCTGGGTCTCTGTAGTTAGACCTTACCTTTAGATGAGTATATCTGGGTCTCTGTAGTTAGACCTTACCTTTAGATGAGTATATATGGGTCTCTGTAGTTAGACCTTACCTTTAGATGAGTATATCTGGGTCTCTGTAGTTAGACCTTACCTTTAGATGAGCATATCTGGGTCTCTGTAGTTAGACCTTACCTTTAGATGAGTATATCTGGGTCTCTGTAGTTAGACCTTACCTTTAGATGAGTATATCTGGGTCTCTGTAGTTAGACCTTACCTTTAGATGAGCATATCTGGGTCTCTGTAGTTAGACCTTACCTTTAGATGAGTATATCTGGGTCTCTGTAGTTAGACCTTACCTTTAGATGAGTATATCTGGGTCTCTGTAGTTAGACCTTACCTTTAGATGAGTATATCTGGGTCTCTGTAGTTAGACCTTACCTTTAGATGAGTATATCTGGGTCTCTGTAGTTAGACCTTACCTTTAGATGAGTATATCTGGGTCTCTGTAGTTAGACCTTACCTTTAGATGAGTATATATGGGTCTCTGTAGTTAGACCTTACCTTTAGATGAGTATATATGGGTTATGGTCCAGCACCAACTGACCACAGTTTCTCATTTTTCAAAATTATGTAATTTCTGCTTTGAAAACAAAACACTTGGCACATATGTACCCAAGATCATATAAAGCATCCTTACATTTAGCCTTTCAAACCTGGTGCAAATGCAGTTGATATAACATTATATATTACCAATCTTTCAAAATGATATTAAAGCATCCAGGTTAATTCACAAACGCAGATAACCTTAAATGTAACCACTCCTCCCAGAATAATTCTAGTATAAAAATATTTTAATGTCCAAATGATGTTCATCCACACTTAAAATATTGACATCATTACTATAATTTTTATTTTATTATTTTCCAGGTTTAACTGAATGTACATACTACAAAGCATGGCAAATGTTGGCCTATTTCATTATACACAGAGGGCCAAGTCCAAACTTTATCAGTCATACCCTTTACATGGCATTAGCTGAGGGTATTGCATCCATTCAGCCAACTCCCAATGAGATTTGTGATTATGAGCTGCGTGGGCAAGTGGAAGCGGTATACATTTTTTTAATAATAATTTGTAGAATTTACAAAGTATCCTTGCACCAAGAAAAGGATCGACTACACCTGAGCTATATTCCTTGATGTCTTTAAATATGGTTATTGCAAAGCTGTAGAATATGAATAATTACTATGCAAGTAAAAGTTCTATGCCACAGCAAACTAATTATTTTTGGAACTATGGAACCAGTCTGTGTGTGGTTATATATTAAGTATTTTATTTCAAATTGCATTTTTCTCAAAGAAAAAGGAACACAGCACATCATTTTAATTGCTACATAGGTTTCCTCTTGGACAGATTGTTCATAGAATGTAAGTGTGTTATGCCGATCTTACCAAACATTAGCATTATGGTCAATGGGAACTGAATTAGCTGTATGTGCCAATATGTAAGTCACTTTTATGATGCAAATAATAAAATGAAAGTCTTCATTTTTTAGAAAATGTTATGCATATAATACAGGACACACCAATTTCAAATAAAGAAAGAAGTGGGGAACAGTGAGAAGATGAAGAATTGCTTCCAGTAATAGGTTTATGTACTTCAGATTTGATCTTCTACATGTTCAATTTTTTGTCATTATTGCTATTTTGTTGTTATAGCCACCATCACTTAAATTAGTGCACAAATGTGACTCTTCAGTGGGCTGTGGCTGTGTGTTACAAAATGCATAAATATCACCAGATTTCAGTGTGGTGCATCAAATTATCTATTGTAAATAAGTTAATATTAAGAAAAGAGCAAATGCTAAAATATAAATATTTAAAGGTTAAAAATATATTGAGCTATACTCAATTGATATTAAACTTTATTGCAGATAGCTGCTGCTTCCAATGAAGAGGATTTCAAGGCAGCTGTTTTTAAAGCAGTAGAATTAATCAACCTTGCTGGATGCATGAGTCTAACTTTGCATTTTAATCAAGATGGGCAAACTACATTAGTGAAATCCTTGACAAACTTTGTGGTTTGTGACAGAATACAGTCACCATTTGAACAGTAAGTAACGTACTAGGAAAGTAATTAATTATCAATTAATTAATTAATTACCCCCATTGAGATACAATCTCTGCTGTAAACCCTCCTTCAGCAACTATCACTGCTAAGTTACACCTTAAATGAATTTGCTGTAAACACAAATATCTGATTCTTGTGAATGCACAACTTAATGGTTGAAATGCATTAATTTAATGTTAGGTAGCTGATGTGGACCTCAAGGGTATTTGAATATTTCTAGTTTCCTATGCTATTACCAGTTGATTCAGGGTATGCATTTTTCAGGCTTGTACAATGGTTAGTAATGTGGCTTTCTTGATTTTTTTACATTTAATTGACTATTTGCATACATGCATTTCATTTGCATTGAGACCTGTCAGACACCCTACAAAATATACGAGTTCACCAAAGATATTATGCTTAGGATATTAATAATTTTTTTATATTATGAATTTTAAAGTTTTGCTAGTCAAATTCTAGGACTAATCTCCACTTCTAATGTTTTCTAAGTCCATTGCAAGTTTTAAATGTTTCTTATTACATATTCTGTATAGTGTTTTTAAAATATGCCCAGTTTCATAGTCTGGATATACCAGTATGTTAAGTATCACTTTATGTGATTCTGATTTGTCTCAATAAGGCCATGAAATTATTGTGGAATATTCTCTTTAAAGATTGGCTGTGATCATGGGAACACTTTCTGAACCCTGCCTTTAGGAATTGTTGTTTTCAATAAACATTTTTTTCTAACTTGACTGAAGGTAGGGAATGGGGAAATGGTCTGATGGTTTGAATACTCCCACTGAAATTTGTTATGTTATGAATAAAAATATCGTCATATGAAAAATGATGTAAAACCCTAATACAAGAACCAGAACAAGAAGCAAAAATAAGGGTATTGCTCATTCTGGTGTTTGGGATGGGGGTGGATGGGTGTTATATCTGTAATATATTATCTACCCTCTATACAAGTGTGGTTTAAATGTTAACTTGCAGAAGTAAATAAACTCACCTCTGTTCACAGAATAATGTGGACCTAAACCGGTCTCCCAACTGACAGAATTTCTTTTCCAACCACACCACATTTACGAGGCAAATATGTGATGCAAATCTAACTCAGAAAGAAATTTGTTTACGTCTTCTGTACAGTCTACTGTTCCAAATCAAATACTGCAAATATCAGGTCACAAATACATTACAATAAATATGGAAATTTCTGCATCAAGCAGTCCTTTCAGATGAATCTCAGAACAATGTATTGTTTTATTGTGAAAGTGACATTTTAGGGTGAACATGGACTCTTACTGGTACAGTGTACCATATCAAACAATGTGACATATTTATTTGACATTCTGTGTTGAAAAATGAATTTGTCATTATACAATGTTATGTTTATTCAGATGGATACTTGTTCTTTGATTTATAGTTTGTGAACAAGTATAATCTACTTTTACTACTTCAAATAGGATTGGGATTTTTGTTTACATACTAGAAATGAAAGGTGCAGATTCTGCCAGAATGACCAAACTTATTCATTTTTCTTTTTATCTACATAATTTCAACTTCTTTGAAAACTGTGATAAGGAGAATTTCAAATGGGTAATGATTTGATAAAGGCTCACAAAAGCTGGACTTGTTCAACTCATTTCATAAATTCACTATTAAATCATTACCCATTTGAGACCCTCTTTGTCTGTCTATGACTGGTAGTAGCCTGCATGCTACTTACTATTGTCCATTCTGGACACTTAGTTTAAGTGTTCTGTGTGGGGCATCCATGTTCCATACAAACATTTCCTGTATTTTCTTAATTTATGTGCTTTAGATTTGAGAATGGACTTCAGACCATGGTTTAGTTGATGAAATAAAAAAAAACAAGAAGCAGTGGAAGGAGGTTTTCATTTTCACCATAAAGCCTCTTGATGCTTTGCAGTTGGATAACATGTTTGATGTGAAGTGGTCGACTGAAGGAAGTAACCGGAAACGCATAGAGGAGAGAATATTAGTGTACTGGAGAGATTTCTTACAAGATTTAGAAGGTACAATTGTAACATATATAGAAAATATTGCAGCTGTAACCAAGTATAACCTTTTGAAAAAGAGCTATTAAAATCTTGCATGTCTTTATACCTAGAAATCATGATTCGACTGCAGTAAAACAAGGCTTGAAAAAAGCTTTGTTAAACCTGTTGACTTTTTTAGACCAGATTCTCAGCGCATTAGTACAATTGCTCTTTAATGTTGTTATCCCCTGAGCTTCAGCAGAAGAGTTTGTTTTATAGGGCAGCATATACTGCATGCATGTGCAACTTCCTTCAGGGCACATATGGTATGATTTTTAAATGTACCAATATGATGTAAGTGAAACTCCGATAAAACCAGGTCTTGGTCCAGATGTGGCCTGCAGGCTAGAAAATCCCGATATACCAGTTTTGCTAGCCAAGGATCATTGATTAACTTCATTCCACATTACACATGGCATATTTTGCTGGTTCAACTGGTGTTTTAAACAAGTGCCCATAGCAAGAAGTTTGTAAGTTAACCAGTGAGATAACCCGTTTGGTATTCAGTAAGTTGATTTGCAGTATGTTCCAAGTCATTAACTTGGAATTAAAATTTGCTTTCAGTGTTTAAGTTTGAGACACTTATCTATGACGTGTCATTTTCCTTACAACTACTCAATGTAAATTTATGAATCTGTTTAGATAAGTTTCAGTTGCATCCAATCAGACATTGGGACAGTATATACCGTTTCAGCTAAATATTGCAAATATTGATGTGGGACAAAGTAGTTTGATAAAATATTTGATAGTGGGGATGTTTATATGGTTATAATGTCTGATTTTGTGCTAAATATTCCATCATAGTAATGCAAGATCTCCTGGTGTGAAATGCTTATAAACTGCATATATGTATTTAATAATTACAGCAGACTCTTTGACAGTCAATGGTAAAAATATTTTCTGTTTTGTCTTAGAAGGTCAAGGAGAAGTGTCTGTGACTCTAAAGGATCTTCTTGCTTTCACAACTGGAGCAGATGAGGTGCCTGCACTAGGATTCAACTTGCCTCTTCAGCTGTCCTTTATACACCCAGAGGACCTACAAGATGTGGCACAGTGCTATACTGCAGGGTTTCTATATGCAAACACCTGTACTATGGAGCTGAAGATTCCAGTAGTAAATGACTACAATGCATTCCAAAGGAATATGGCGGCTGCTATTTCTATGACAGTTACATTCACAAATCAGTGAATATTAAACCAAAAGTACCATTAATAAACAATAAAGGTGCAAAATGCTTGTGCTTCAATATAGACTTTTGAATAAAACACTTTCTATAAATAATTACAAATGACAAGTGTACATTTGGTAGCAATCATAGAAATACTGACTTTCATATGTACAAAACATTTGGACAAGTACAAAGATAAATACAGAGCAAGTGTCATCATATTGTAAAGTGTAATCAGCTCCATGAAAATTTTTTGTTTGGATTTATTAACAAAGAATCAGCTGCTCAGGTACTAATTTTTATTTTCTTTCTGGAATTTTTTATATATGGTTGTAGAATGAAAGATTAATGCATTATCTGAAGACTGAGATATTCTCAGAAGGTTGTTAAAACTACTATGAAAGTGAAAGGTACATTTCATATGGGATACCTTAAAGAAAACACGTTTAATCATTAATTATTTACAAAAATATTACTACAATAATGCAAATTGGGCACATGTATGTACAAGAAAAGAGTATCCCCCTGTTGTAGTTATCTTTATTTCTCCTTTAGACTCTTTCTTCTCTCCTTCCCTCTTTCTGTATCTAAATAAAATTTATAATATTATCATAAGCAAGACATGGTCTAGTTTACCGTTGTATTTACTCTTGCACCTTTTATATTTTGTGATGTTGATTACATAACATGTATAACCATCTTGCTCAGGTTTCCCTAAGTGCTTCTCAGTTTTTATTGTTAATAGGAACAAGACATAGCATTCAGTAGCACCTGCATGTTGACCTTCAGGTTAAGGTCATATTGTGCACCCATTGTTGTGTGCTCAAAAGTTATGCCACATTTTTCTCAAGTTTAGTTCAGTTGGTCAAGGATTATTTATCATATGCATCATACATGGATGGATGTTGATGAATGTAACATATTTAACAGATCAAGTAAGATTTATGCAGCATTGACATCCTTTTCATTTTGCATTTATGTTAGCTTAAGTCATTTTTCATTTTAGAGTTGTGCATTGAGTTGGTAGCTGGGTATTTGTGTTCAGTGAACATGTCTGAAATTTGACTCGCTACAAAACTTTATGAATGTTTTCATGAACATGGTTCAATGACATGCAAGCTACTTTATTTGTACACTAGCTTTGCTATCTTCTTACAGCTTCATTTGTTCTATGTATTAAAAATATTAAACATGCTTAATACAACCAAGTCATAACAGTCAGTTATGTCATCATCCTATGACTTGTATTTTCATAATTTGACATGAAAGCTATTGTTATATATTAAATAATACAAAAGCCAAATCTTTTTTTGTGTTTACACCACCCCCATCCCATACATTTTTAGGTGGAAAATAGTATCTAACAGGTCTGACAGTGTCTCTCCCATCATGTTCTCCCATCTCAAATTGATATCAGCCAATTAATTTATGAAGTACTCCATGAATTGAAACCAACTTAGCACTTAAAAACTTAATTTATAAAACATGGTAAAATTACATTGTGTATATTTTATACAAATTTCTTTTGTTTTACTTAGGTTTTTGTGTACTACCTAACAGTTGCTGAATGAGTTTTTTTAACACCAACCTTGATTGTAAACTGCTGTAAACAGATAAGTCCCTGCAAAGCAAATTAATTTCTGAAATCTGGCTCCATTAGTGAAGGGGGAGCATGCATGCAGGTATTATCACTTGTCTAAAAACATTTTTGTGGCTTTTGTACTGTACCAGTTGTCAATACCTATCAGTCATGTCCCCAAAACTCATAATTATTACCAGTCATGAATCTGATTTTTTTTTAACAGTTGAAAGATTTCATGGATTGAAACAAAATTTGGTACAATATTTATATTACATCTACTTAAAACTCAATTATCAACACTTAAAATCTAATTTTAAAGGATGTATTGCTCCTGTTTAGACTTGTGTTGCTCAATGTTGCCTTTGATTGCATAATTTTGGTTGGTCTATTTAATATGAATGCAAGTATTCCTTCCATGCATTTCTTAAAGAACTGCTTCAACATTTATCAGGATCTAAATATGTAAAGAAAAAAATAGTAGACTGCAATTATGAGAAGTTTATTTTCAGCAAAAATTATAGATCTTATTAGAATGTGTTCATGTTGAAGCCAATAATTGTGTAACTACACTTTTTACATTTAAAAATGGTTTATGCCATGATTACCATCATCAGACAAAGGATCACACAAGGTCGGCATTTGGTTTAATGCATCTGGAGTCAGAAGTACATTATTGAATGGCACCTGGACATTATTTTCAGTTTCAATTTCTCCAATTGGTCCATTATGGTCTACACCAAAAGTTTCCATGTTAACAGCATCATGATCTATATTGTCCAAGTGCAGGAGAACACCTTGCATCCAAAGGGCAAGAGGAGATTGATGGCCCATTGAACTTAATCCATGATAGTTCCATTGATTATAGAACTCATCTAAAGAGCGTTGAATTCGGGGAAGGAAGACAAAATGGAGGACAAAAAGATCTACTTCATCCAAGCTTGAAAGAAGTCCCAAATCTTCCATAAACATGAAGAGTCTTCTGTAGTATCTAGACAATACTCTATTTGTCTCTGCCCAAAGTCGCTCAATGCGCTGATTGTGAACACTAAGGCCTGTTATGAAACTTCTTCTGCCAACACCTTTCATGTTAATGACAAAATGAGCTACATCAATATTTTCTACTGCCTTGTCTACTCGAACCCGTGATGGCATGCCAAATGCCCTTACACCCTCTTGAAAATAGCTAAGTACAGTTTGAGCCAAATTATTTGCTGAACACTTTAGGTAAATAATGCATTTGCTTGCCCCATCAATGCAGCCGTGAATTACAAACCGCCAAGAAATAAGCTTGTGGTTGGAATCCATGTGCCTGAAGTAAAAAGATGAAACTTAAATGTCAAATTATAAATTGGACAGGTTTACAGGCTAGTATTGGCACTGTATAACAAAACAGTGAAAGAAATTATGAATGTATTGCAGATATTTCCCACATGAATAAAGGAAGTAGCCAAATTAGATTCACTTCCATGCTAAAGGGTCAAAGCAAAAGTATGTTAAAGTTTAACATTAACTATAATTTGACTGCAACTTTAATATTAAAATTCATAGTAATAGTCCGACAATAAAATAATTAGGGACTGGTTAAAATATTTGAAGCCTGCAACATTTAACTGATTTTCTGAAACAGACTATAAGTGATTATAATTTTTTTATTAGTTTCTCTTTGAATTGTGCAACTTGTTGGAACAAATTTCCCAGAAAAGTAAGATATGTGATTAACTTTCATTAATATAGCCATCATTTGTTTAGTACAGCCCATGCACCAACACCATGTTTGATGAAAAATTTTGACTTCATGGGATATAAGTGAGATAACCATTATAACAAAATATGAAAATGACACTGAATAAAAACAGATAAAAAATATCTGCAACTGATTGACATAAGGCCTCTTGCTTAATCCAAGTCACAAAGAATATCATAATTTCAGCTGAGCCAGTATGTGTTTGCCACTTTGCAGTAACTTACTGTCACCCCGAATAAGAAATTTTTATTACTCCTTGAAAATAACATGTAATTCAAGGTATTATAGATTGAACACATAATCTATGCATATTTTGTCATAAAAGATCATTCTTAATAAAATTATTTAACCTTTTTTATTGGTTCCATGTGAACATTTTAAATGTAAGAGACATAAAATTGGACAGATGCAAGTCTGAAAATTGCTCTTTCATCTTTCAAAATTGTAGAATCATCAGAGTCCAAGCCACAGTCATGATCTTACAGCTAATGTCCGGGTCACAGCCTTGTTTTGTAGTTTTCATCACTTTGTCTTGTATATTCATTGACTTTGGAGCCATTTGATATTAAGAGATGACACCTGGCTCACTTGTATATTGTCACTAGAGTGCATAGTTTACCACACTTTTGGTCATATTGGTCAAGGTTAAATATCCAACTTTATGTACACATGCTTTTTGTGACTTTAAAATGTTATGCTACAACAAAATTCTAACAAGGATTGGTACATGTTTCGTATCATTTAAAAGAACATACCAAAGTTGGTTAGGTACAGTGATATTGTAATTTCTCCGACGTATTGCTCTCCTATGTCTCACTGCTCGTCCAACAGGGTCAATAATTTGTAATCTCTCTCTAACACGCCATCTCTGAACACGAATACCATGTCCTATTGGTAAAATATTAAAAACGAGATATATTTTACTATTTCATTATTTGTGTGCTTTGTTGAATAAAATGAAAATCTTTTGTTATACTGCCAATATGTTCAGGTATGTATGCACGTTTGCATTACTAACTTATGTCACAAGTCCTTTTAGCTGCCACCCTCCCCCTGCAAGTGTTCTTCCGGTTGGATAAACATACTGTTGCTGACCATAGCAATTTTTCCACTCAGGGTTAATTTTTTTTAATTAAAAAACCTCCAGAAATTCAGCCAGTTTTGCCCAGGATTTTAAGTGCTTAATACATTATAAATTCTAATCATTATAATATATATTGTTAAGAAAAATACCTATCTATCCCAATTTTGAAACTGGTTTAATAGGAAACACTAATTTCTTTTTGCCTTGCACTGAAACAGACTTGAAACTGTGGGATATAATTGGTGGTGTCTAAATCTATTCAAAGTGGTGTGAGAGTTTTCATGCAATGTTGTGGGGATATACTTATGCAGTGGGTGTGTTTTAACATAAAACTTAAGGAATTTCCCTTAATTGGATAATACATATCTGAGAATTTGACCGTGTTAACTGACTTACAGGCGAACATATTTCAGATGGATTTTGAAATGACAACCTTATATTATCCATGGGAGGAAATAATAGTGGGTGTGGCTTGATAGTAAAAAAAAATTAGAATGCATGCGTTTGTGTTGTATGAATATAATATAGTCCAAACACTTACCTTCTACCAGGAATTGTTTCTAAACTTGCTATCAACATTTATTTAATACACTGCACTCAACAAAACGTGTGAGATATTGAATCATGGGTTCCAAGCAGTTGTCAGTCAGTCACACTTTTTTTCTGACTTAAAAACAAGTAGAGATGCTTCTCGGAAAATTAGTAAACTTATTTATTGCAGATGTGCCTGTTGCTATCCAAATTTCAAAAGTTGCAATATTTAAAATTTTGTTTGCTTTTGTTAAAAATGTTGCAAAATGTATTTGGCTACTTATTTTCATAATCCACAATTATGCACACTTTGTATCTTGGTCAAAACTTGGAAATCATTCAAAGTATATCTATATAAATTTATAGATATAATACTAGAATAAATTTTCACTAGTCAAGGTTCCAATATGTTAACCTATCTACACCATGGCAGATCAATGTGATATTTTACTGCTTTTGGTACTAGCAGCATCTAAGGGATTTCATGAGCTGACTTCGTAAGTATGTAATGCCAACTATCCAACAGTGTGTAACAATGGTGCATTTTACATCGGCCAAAAGTGGAGGATGTTGACATCAAAAGGATGCTGTGTAAATTTACATAGAAAGTTTATATACCACAGAGAAGCCATTACTGGTGTATGTGAGAGAAACGATGTATTTGTATAAACACAGACCGGCAATAGAATTTTGTTTTTGTTTTTAATTATTCCATTCCATTTGTATTCTCCCTTAGTCTCAATCATTTAGGAACAGTGTTCAAATTTGAACAATCTCATTTTGATTGGATTCACTGGCCACCAGATCCAATGAAATTCACAGTACCAAAGCAATGAAATATATGATTGAATTAGCAAGGTGTAGATAGACTGACCTATCAGAACATTGGCTAGTGAAAATCCTTTGAAGAGTTATACATACTAGTAAAAAGATTACTGGCATAGATGTACACAAAATCATTCATTTTTTGTTTTCATCCACTTCTTTTTCATTCAGGTCCATTTCTAATGCACAACTCCTAAATCCAAGATATGTTTATGAATTTTTTTTTTACATATATTTGACTAGTGCTGTAGATGTGCACTGTGATATTCAAGATCCTTCAGTTTCAGTATTTTTAAAGTTTTTGTTCTTTTTTCATTCTACATACTTGGTAAAGCTCCAAAACTATTAAAGATATGTCTCTACAATTTGAACACATATCTGATGCATTTTGCTGTTAATAATTCCTCATTATCATTTTGTTCATCCATAAATGCAAATAAAACTTCCAAAACCATTATAGATATATTCATGAAACTTGGTGCACAATTTAGACAAGTGCAATAAATTAGCTATGTTACTGTTCACAAATCTTTATTATTAATATTGTTCTGGATTCATCCATCAATTTATTATCAAGATTTTTATTTTTTTGACCAAACTCCAAACCCATTTGAGTGATTTTTTTCTTTGAAATCTGGTACATTAATTAGATTATTTTTGTATATCTGATTTTTGCTATTCACAGTTCTCTCGTGTTTCACCATTTTTTTCTATCTCATTCATTTTTTCATCTATCAGTCACAATTCTATTTCATAGCAGTACTTTAACATTGTTAAAGACATCAGTATGAGAATTCAGCAATATGTTACCCTAAAGGTATATCTAGCCTGTAACTAACATGCTTTCTGTTTGCATCATTTTAATTTTGGTCTACTGGTTTGTCCCATTGGCAACTTGATTTCTTGAACATTTATTCATGTTATTTTTCTTTTACACACAAAAAAAACCAACTAATATTTCTGTTACTCATCTATGTCATTAGAATCTAATATACAAAGAATAAATAATTTGACACTAATAAGCATGTGTGGGAAAGTTATAGGTATTATGTGGGTATTTATACAAATTTGACACTAATAAGCATGTGTGGGAAAGTTATAGGTATTATGTGGGTATTTATACAAATTTGTCACTAATAAGCATGTGTGGGAAAGTTATAGGTATTATGTGGGTATTTATACAAATTTGACACTAATAAGCATGTGTGGGAAAGTTATAGGTATTATGTGGGTATTTATACAAATTTGACACTAATAAGCATGTGTGGGAAAGTTATAGGTATTATGTGGGTATTTATACAAATTTGACACTAATAAGCATGTGTGGGAAAGTTATAGGTATTATGTGGGTATTTATACAAATCTGACACTAATAAGCATGTGTGGGAAAGTTATAGGTATTATGTGGGTATTTATACAAATCTGACACTAATAAGCATGTGTGGGAAAGTTATAGGTATTATGTGGGTATTTATACAAATCTGACACTAATAAGCATGTGTGGGAAAGTTATAGGTATTATGTGGGTATTTATACAAATCTGACACTAATAAGCATGTGTGGGAAAGTTATAGGTATTATGTGGGTATTTATACAAATTTGACACTAATAAGCATGTGTGGGAAAGTTATAGGTATTATGTGGGTATTTATACAAATTTGACACTAATAAGCATGTGTGGGAAAGTTATAGGTATTATGAGGGTATTTATACAAATTTGACACTAATAAGCATGTGTGGGAAAGTTATATACAAATTTGACACTAATAAGCATGTGTGGGAAAGTTATAGGTATTATGTGGGTATTTATACAAATTTGACACTAATAAGCATGTGTGGGAAAGTTATAGGTATTATGTGGGTATTTATACTAATTTGACACTAATAAGCATGTGTGGGAAAGTTATAGGTATTATGTGGGTATTTATACAAATTTGACACTAATAAGCATGTGTGGGAAAGTTATAGGTATTATGTGGGTATTTATACAAATTTGACACTAATAAGCATGTGTGGGAAAGTTATAGGTATTATGTGGGTATTTATACAAATTTGACACTAATAAGCATGTGTGGGAAAGTTATAGGTATTATGTGGGTATTTATACAAATTTGACACTAATAAGCATGTGTGGGAAAGTTATAGGTATTATGTGGGTATTTATACAAATTTGACACTAATAAGCATGTGTGGGAAAGTTATAGGTATTATGAGGGTATTTATACAAATTTGACACTAATAAGCATGTGTGGGAAAGTTATAGGTATTATGTGGGTATTTATACAAATTTGACACTAATAAGCATGTGTGGGAAAGTTATAGGTATTATGTGGGTATTTATACAAATTTGACACTAATAAGCATGTGTGGGAAAGTTATAGGTATTATGTGGGTATTTATACAAATTTGACACTAATAAGCATGTGTGGGAAAGTTATAGGTATTATGTGGGTATTTATACAAATTTGACACTAATAAGCATGTGTGGGAAAGTTATAGGTATTATGTGGGTATTTATACAAATTTGACACTAATAAGCATGTGTGGGAAAGTTATAGGTATTATGAGGGTATTTATACAAATTTGACACTAATAAGCATGTGTGGGAAAGTTATAGGTATTATGAGGGTATTTATACAAATTTGACACTAATAAGCATGTGTGGGAAAGTTATAGGTATTATGTGGGTATTTATACAAATTTGACACTAATAAGCATGTGTGGGAAAGTTATAGGTATTATGTGGGTATTTATACAAATTTGACACTAATAAGCATGTGTGGGAAAGTTATAGGTATTATGCGGGTATTTATACAAATTTGACACTAATAAGCATGTGTGGGAAAGTTATAGGTATTATGTGGGTATTTATACAAATTTGACACTAATAAGCATGTGTGGGAAAGTTATAGGTATTATGTGGGTATTTATACAAATTTGACACTAATAAGCATGTGTGGGAAAGTTATAGGTATTATGTGGGTATTTATACAAATTTGACACTAATAAGCATGTGTGGGAAAGTCATAGGTATTATGTGGGTATTTATACAAATTTGACACTAATAAGCATGTGTGGGAAAGTCATAGGTATTATGTGGGTATTTATACAAATTTGACACTAATAAGCATGTGTGGGAAAGTCATAGGTATTATGTGGGTATTTATACAAATTTGACACTAATAAGCATGTGTGGGAAAGTTATAGGTATTATGTGGGTATTTATACAAATTTGACACTAATAAGCATGTGTGGGAAAGTTATAGGTATTATGTGGGTATTTATACAAATTTGACACTAATAAGCATGTGTGGGAAAGTTATAGGTATTATGTGGGTATTTATACAAATTTGACACTAATAAGCATGTGTGGGAAAGTTATAGGTATTATGTGGGTATTTATACTAATTTGATGCCTATAACTTTCCTGATTATTTTGTTAATACTATCTTCAAAGTGAGCACCTTGACAAAATCTTCTCTCTCTCCTTGGATATTTATTAGAGCTGAGGATACAGAAAACATCATATCACTGTTCAATTGTTCACTTAATTCACTTGAAATCACCAATTAATTATTATGGTTATTTGCTTGGCAAAGATGTATGGATAATCTGTTAGGTATATCATATCATAGAGCATTATGACTGCATTTCCTGTGATAATACACTACAGACATGATATGAACACATTAAATGTGCAGTAAATAACATGAATCCTGAACACTATGTCAACAAACTTTCTCACAAACTTTACAATTGCCTCTTAAACTGCCTTGCACATATGTTTCTCCTGACTCGGGTGTGAGGCTCAAAATATTGTGGATCATTCTGTCCAAATTATCATTTGAAATGTCACTGTATCTGTCTCGTGGTAGACCAATTCTTAACCTGTGTCTTCGGAGGGTCCTTTCACTCACACTGAGAAGAGCAGCAATGGCTCTCCAGCTCATTCCAGTTTCCCGCAGCTGACATATCTGATCACGTGGAATTACATATCTATAAAATGAAATGAAAATGATGTTAAACCTTTCTGGCTATGCACAGCAATGATGAGACTATTTGCTTCAATCAATCAATCAATCAATCAATCAAGAGAGAGAGAGAGAGAGAGAGAGAGAGAGAGAGAGAGAGAGAGAGAGCAGGCTTTCTTACACATAATAACTTGTTATTTAGTGATAATAACCTATAATGAATCCATCAGCCTTGAGTCCATAATTCCAGGTCAGAAAACTAGGAAAACAAGAGAATTACATGCATCACAGTCCACGTCAACTCTCTTTTTTTACATGTATGAAAATTATACTGCGAAACACTAACAATAAACATATACAATAAATAAAAAATATTTCTCTTATTATAGTCCGAAAGCTGAGTCATTTTCATCAAAAGTTTCTAAAAGTTTATCAACAAACAAAACTTCAATGTCAAAAAACTTTACAATTTTTCAATTTTGAGTAAGGGCTCATCATGCTTATTGGAAAACATGGGTTTATCTTCAGAGAAATAGGATACCTTGGTCTCCCACCAGTTCTTTCAGTGATTGTGTAGTATCTTTGTGGTAGTGTATGGTTCTGAACAAGACACTCACGTAGTGTTTCCAAGACTTTCTGGATACCCACCAACACATCCATGAAGTCTTCTTGCAAGTAAGGCATCAACTTTAAAACAAAATAATTATATTGATTAGTCATAAAGGTTAACCTAACAAATAAATCTATGTAAGCACAGACAAAGGTCATCCTATATGTATCATAACAAGTTAAGTACTATGCACACTGCAGATATTTGCAGTAATGTTCCTCATATTCATCAAGCACTCATACGAGGATATTATGCTCAATCACATTCTCAGACTAAATTAAGAAATATATATATTTATATTTTTGAATATCTATTGTTTACCCCCAGCATTTTGCTTCTGAGCTTAGAAAGTTAAAGATCCAATAATCAATGATATATAGAAGAAAAGGATGTGGAATCGGATATTCATGACAGAGATAGTCTCACAGGCTTTTTTTTTTACTGCATGATTACATTCCTTACCTTGTATTGTATGATGAACTGGAACATGTGTGTGAATATATATATATATATATATATATATATATATATATATATATATATATATATATATAATATTGCAAACATACATGCATAAATAGTATTATCATGGGATGGACCTTTCAGGTAAGATGAAGGGTGCTTGCTGACTATGTTGACCTTAGTTTGAATCTCTTTTTCGGTTGGATGGGGAAAAGAATAATTGTGTTTACAAACCCAGAAATTTATTTGTTCATCAGGTTTAGCCCAGTATATTCCAATGCTGTATTATTGTGGGGTCTATTGTTGCAGTAAATGAGAATTTCTGATTAATTTTTGGACATGCCATCTAGTGATTGTTTACAAATGTAAAGCTATAGCAAATAAGGATCCAAATATATATGGTAGCGAATTGGACAAAAATTTATAAAATGTTGCTTATGATCATATTTATTGTACATATACAGGCATACAATAACTGTTAAACTTTCTTGAAATCACTCATATTTCAATAATAATAATAATAATAATAATAATAATAATAATAATAATAATATTAATAATTTTGTATTTCTTTGCCCACATTCTATTTAAAATTCATAAGTTAACTATTTGTTATTTTAATTAAAACTACAACAGGAAACACATTTTTGGTATCAGATTTACCGATGAAGGCCGTATCAGTGTTGTTCATATCCATCTTGTCAATTTTAAATACATTCACACATACTGCACCAAATTTAAATAATAATAATAATAATAATAATAATAATAATAATAATAATTATAACCTGAGTATTGCTCTCGTGCATTATTCCAACGATGGTTGCGATCAACTTTGCATGGTCCTCAAACCTCCGTTCCAAGAACTCGAGGATATTAAGATGCTGGTCTACCATTTGGTGACATTCAGATCATTGTTTCTGGTGATTTCTTTCAACTGAAGCCTGTACCAAATGATGTGTATCATGACAGAGGAGAACTCATTATCATTTATGAGAAGATTCACAGCCTGATTCCACATCATTATGTTTTGTCACAAGTACACAGACAAACAGAAGGTAATTTGAACATTACATTTTAATAACAGACCTCGTGTGAAAAAAAAAGAGGAAAAGATAAAACACAATTTAAAACATCTTCCTTCTCTTTGAAATTCTTTTTTTCCTGTTCTTTTTATCATTTTCACCAATATTTGGATGTATATATGTAAAAACTTCAACACACACACACTAAGTTCTCAGACAGTAATACATGTAATCCTGAAATTCCTAAATTTGTAATATTTGGCATCAATGAATAGCAATGATCACTCAGTTTTTCTTTGAGATACCATCCATAGGAATGATATTATCAGTTTATCACCAGTGACATTATCATTTTTCTTTGAACACATTTTTAACAATAAACTATTACAAAAATTATATACACAATCCTGTTTAAGGATATTTGAAATAGACATGTTTCAATCAGTAATTTCATCTTCATTTCATACCATATTTTTACTTTCTCTGATTTTCACACCTGGAATTCAGTGTCTTACACTATGTTATCCACAACAACTTGGACTCGGTTCAAAAGAGAATTTGTACATGTGTGTGAGTATGAGAGAGACAGAGAGATGGGATGGATGCAAATTAATATATATGCATAAACATTCACACATATTATGATTTATGTATAGTTGGTTACAGATATGATCAAAATGGGTTAGTACAGATTTGCGTAAGAGGTGTTATATATAATGCTTATTATGCAAACCTCATTATAACAATGAAATCCACATCATACAACCAAATATAGAATTAATGGTCATTTAGAGACAAATAAAATCATGCAGATGACTTGTCTGCATAGGTCAGGGTCTGTACGCAAGGGTCATATCCCTTTTGTCAGAACTTATAAACTATTGAGATTCACACTGTTACCATATATAAAATGACTGATCATTGAGAAAAAATGTATGCATGTGAATGAAATTGACCTAAGGGTACATTCTCAGAAGGAAACATCAGGAACAAAACACTGACTTTATTTTATACTGCAGTCACACAGTTTTTCAGTACAGAAGAGTACAGAAATTATGTAAGGCAGCTTTTTGTGTGCACAGATCTCAAACCTAACCATTATATAGTTGCATTTGGGATATTAATGAAGCTGAGAGCAAAACTTGTGGCTGATATCTCTGACCCATTAAAAGCAAACGCAATAGAACTATCACAGAAAGAAGGAAAAATCTTTGAAGATACAAGTGGTGGAAGAGCAAAATTGAGATATATAGCCGGTTGGTGTGTTGCAACACTTAGACACAGAAGAAGAAGTGCTGGAAGAAAAAACTTGTACAGCAATAATTACAGGGATTATGTGAACCAGCTGTATTACCAAGCAACAATGTTAGATACACTCATCCAATATGAAAGTGACCTACTGGAAAGATAAGGTTTCCATGACTGAGATACAGAGAAAGCAAAATGTAAGGAGTGGTCTGTGCTGTGTAAGTAATAAAGCCTTTCATTTCTTCCAAGAGTTAGACAAGGTCATCAGAAAACTTGAAACTGTAGAAAATGTAAATTTGTATGGCAAAAGCTTTTATGACTTTGTAACATCAAGGGTTCTGCTAAATGAGACACTGAACCAACAGTGGTCACAGATCTTTAACACTGAAGATGATGAATATTTCTCTGTACATGTTCAGAAGTTAAAAGAGGAGATAGTGAGTAAGTATTTGTTAATGTCATCTGCACAGTTTAGACGAGAATTCAAGCGAAACGTTAAGGCTAGGAAAGAAGAAGCACACAGGAAGCAAATTCAAATGAGAAGAGACAGTAAAGTAAAATCTTCTTCCAAAGCACAAGTAAGCTCTAGTTCAAAGCAAAGTCAGTTGAGGAAAGAAAGATCAGATTATTCTTCCACCTCCGAACAGCAAGGAAGCCTGAATAAATTAGTAAAATGGAAAGCAGTAAAGAAAAAGACAGGAAAGGGAAAAGGGAAATGATCAAAGACAACTAAGTGGCCATGTGGAAGATGTCAGGAGGACTGTGTAGTTATAGTGTTTGTTGTGACAAGTGTGATACATGGCATCATTATCTGCCCCAACATAAGTATGAATGTTCAGTGGTCTTTGATTTGTTTTTTGCTTTTTTCAGTTCAGACACCTCCATATAATGACCACCAGTTTATCAATTCAAAAGTTCCAATATTTCCTTGACCTTTGTGAGCATGGCATGTAAAGCATGTGACCTTGACAAGGTCAAAAGGTTGAGACATGTCACAGAATGAGCTGTCTCAGTTTCATAATAATTCATCCAATTTATGAACTTTAATTCAAAACCTTGACAAATTAGTGATTACAATTACTGTTGCCCTTGCCATTGGAAGTGTATGATATGTCCTGCTATGCCCTAATGTAGGTTAGACAAATGGAGACTTTTCCATTATGGATAAATTCTAAAGTCCCTTGAGTGTCCATTAAAGACAAGTTCTTTTGTATATGGAAACATTTACTTGTCCAAATGGCAGTAGAATATGACAGTAATATTTACCACCAAACAAGGTCTAAAAGAATATTTCACCTCAAATCCATCAATACATTATACGAGTATGGCATATTTCCACCAAAAACAAACCTCAGAAAAAGAACATGAGATTCCAAATGTTCATAAACTTCAAGCATGTATTTTTTTTGCATTGGTTTGCTCGGAGATAAACATGAACTTCAGGAGGAGGAATGGATATGTCCAGACTGTAGATTTTTGGGTGACATCATAAAGGAATAATATCGGCAATGTCATTATTTATTAGTTCAAGTACTACCAATAAGTTTACTAGAATTTTCATTTTTTCTCATAATTGCAAATCCCTGTGCTTCCCAGCTATGTCAATGGGAGTAACTTCATGCTATGGAAATATGTGTCTATAATGTTTGGATCAGTGTTATATTTATGACCTACATGCATTCAGTATATTATAATATGGACTTAGTTGAAACTTGCAACCTGCAAAATTTGTGTATACATTGTTTATACATTTATCCTAAATTCCATTATAAAGGTAATATAATGGCTCTCAATTATGATACATACAAAATTTGAAGATACTGAAAAACAGTGTTTTATCCACTTTTCTCCACATAAGAGATAATATAAAATTTTAAAACTTGTATAAACATTTCTGATGAACATCAATCATATTCCATAATGTCATGCCATTATATTCAGCAGTGTTAAAAGATATTCTGTACATTTAATAATAGAATGATTGATTGATATAATGGTACATAGGCTGTGACAGTATCTCTTCCCCCTGTGTAATCTTTTTAAAAAAAAAACTATAATAAAATATTCTCTTTAAAATAGAGATTGAGTTGTGATCATGCACCCAAGACCCTGATGAAATGACTCAATGACAACTAAACTTTGGTAATCTAGTGTACTAAAGGAATAATTTATAAAGATATTATGCTTAAAATCTTAAAGTTTAAAAATGTAGTTAGTTGGATAGCACTTCTAACACTGTCCCAGTCTAGCTGGAATACCTATAGGAAATGTGAAATTTCTCAAACAGATTAACCACCCTTCATTTGGTACCAAATGATTACAACCTTGGAAATCTGTAAGATACATGTTGTAAATATAGTTAGTTAATATTATACTGAAGCCCCACACTGCAGTATGTGTTTCAGCATTTATGGATATTTTTGTTGCATTCTGCAAACAAGTGCTGAAAAGATATACATCATTTATATTAGAAATGATTATGACTAAATTGAATAAAAGAGGAAAGGAAGGGAATTCATGTGATGAATTTTGATACATGTAACAATGCATGCTTTAAATCTTAAATCTGAAAGGATGCTTTATGCAAGCTGCAGAGATTTTTAATAAATGGAGAGAATTTATTTCATTTACATTTTTTATTAATGACATATTAATGACAATAATCATATACCATTTTCAGGAGTATATATATATATTTGCAAACAGGTGTGATCTTTATTGTTTAATAAATTTAAAACAAAAGATGGTCTTCACATTTTGATCATTCTTACCATGAAACAATGTGTGATTTCGTCATTTTGTAAAAAAAATTTTTCGTCTTCTTCTTTTGGACAATCGAGCAATTTAAATTTCCCGGACTAACTTATAAATAGACGCGTACGTTATTTTCGGTTGGCCAATGAGAGTGCAGTATTCCATTCAGCGCGTTGTTCTTGAATATTAAGCGGGCGCGATCAGGTACGTGTCGAGCGGTACCGTGGGAAAATGATTTGGCATTCCTTAAAGGTATGATATTTAGTCAAACTGCTGACAGGGATACATAGTCAAATGTCTGAGCTAAATATCGGTACCCAATTTATTACTCCAGGCGAAATGTGGCTTGAAATAACAGCGTTTATTCTTAAATGGGTCGTGCAAGAAAGGAGAGAAATGGCGCCTCACAACTGAATACACGAATTATACATCTTAATACTCGATAACATTTCACTATATAAAAATAGCAATTCTGACTAGTAAAAAGAAAAGTCCAATCACTGCTATGTAATTCAACAGGTACAATTTGAAATCTCAACATAGAAACTATAACTTTCAATCACTACTGTTTGATTCAACAGATACAATCTAAAATCTCGGCCTACAAAATGGAACTTTAAGGACAAAGATAAAATCTCGACCTACAAAATGGAAGTTTAAAGACAACGATTTTTGATTCAACACGTGAAATTGGATTTCTCGACATACGACATCGAAATTTCAACGGCAAAGTTCTGATAGGACCAGCTTTTGTCCGCTACGGCGCCTCATATTAACAGCGTTTATTCTTAAATGGGTCGTGCGAGAAAGGAGAGAAGTGTCCTCCCTTGTAGTTATTATATAATATATGTAGGACCGGTCGATTGTAAGTAACGATACGAGCCCCTGTGGAACAAGATAGCAGTAGCGTTATTTTCCGAAGTAAGTGATGTATGTACTATTTTGCTTTACAGTCCATCACTATATACGTTATAACAGTTTAGGTGAACCCACTTCGACATGTGCCTCGGTAGCGCAGCAGGCAGCGCGTCAGTCTCATAATCATAACAATAGAGCGATCTGAAGGTCGTGAGTTCGATCCTCACCTGGGGCATGAATTTTTTTTCCCCCTCCATTGTTTTGTCTTAGGTATTTTATGCTGTAGGTGGTTGTTTTTATTATCATTATTATTTTAATATTTTTTAAATAAATATTTTTTTACATGGTGGATTTAGGTGGTGGCTTTCTATTCTTTAACTAATAACCATTTTTCTCTAATAAAAGTTATTAAATAACAACATTAGAACTCTTTTCACTACATGGTCAGTGAATAAATACAAACGTCTTAAACTGAATGAACGTAACATAAATCTGTACAAAAGTATTATGTGCCAAGGCAACCAAAGTAAAGCGCCTAGCCCAAGGACATGACAGTTTGGCGGCCAACCCAGCCTAGTGGAATAATAATAATAATAATAATAATAATAATAATAATAATAATAATAATAAAATATTATTATTATTATTATTATTATTATTATTATTATTATTATTTCATAGATAATGTTTTGTCATAAGGCCACGTCATGCCAAAACTTTTTGTTCAAAAATAAATCGTAAGATTTTTATTTAGTATCCGGATTTTTTTCCAGAGATTTTGTTGGCCAGAAAATAAATCACATCAAAATAAAAGAAAAGAGACGAACTTCAGAGACACTTACCATATTTCAATGCCGTAGGCTTCCTTCTTAATAGATAAAGAGACTTTTGGCCGCACAATATTCCGATAAATCAATCACTATTATTTTTTTTATTTTGATTGTTGATAATCCGAAAATGTCCGAATGTGTGTAAAGAAAATCCAAATTTAGTCATCACTGTGGGGATGTTCCGTTAGCCCACCTACCTACCTACATATAATGGTAGGTTCATACCTACCTACAGTACCTACATATAATGGTAGGTTCATACCAGCGAGTGGCAGCTGCATATCTAAAAGTTTGTTTTTTTGTCAGATGTTGAGGCATTAATTATTGGGACATCCAAAATATTTATATATTTCAAATTAAACTTATTGTGTTTAAAACTTATTTAGCCGTCCAAACATTCGAGAACAGATTTATTCAGTATTTGGGAACAACACCCAGAAGTTTACGTACCTTTTGAGTTGACATTGTTGCTACAAGTAAACATTTATGATAGCTGCTTGTAAAATCATCAGACCTCAGTCTGAGAGCACGCACATGTATTTCTTTCAAGTTTTATAGTATTTATGTCGCTTCCGAAATGCCAGGCGAAGATACAGAAACTGGAGAGGAAAAGTGTATAAGACTGACAGTTTATGAAGTACTGCTAACTTATGACCTTTACATTTAAAAATAGATAGTTGAATTCAAGCTTTCCTACATAGCTTATTCGCATGTGACACGAATTTTTGTGCATATTCAATATCAGTCCTTAGCAGTTCTAACAATTTCTTCGCAATTTTGGATAGCACTGCTTATTTTAATTACATACTTCATACTGAATGTCTTTTTTTTTTATTACCCAGAAGGAGTAACTGTGTCGTCTGCATCCAATATGTGCACGTCTTGTTTTAATATTTCTAAAGGAAATTTAATAATTAAATAGGTGGAATTCTGGTATACGTGTGTTTAAAGAGATGGAACGCTATAGTTTTATTCAACTTTGTGGGGACTATGAAAAACAGAAGAAAAACAGTAGACTACTTCACATTTGTGGCTTGAAACCATACTTACCCAAGCAAATATGTCGACCGTGTTACTAAAGCTTCCCCCCGCCCCCTTTTGATTTGAAATGTCAACAAGTTGCCAGCGTTTGCTCCGCCTACTACCCCCACCCCCACCCCGTACAGTCAGGTTAGACTTTATAAATCAGTGAATGAAATGACAAACTTGTATGAATTTTTTTTATATATCATTGGTGCGTTATTTTGTTAAAATCAGTAGGCGGTACAAACAAACGGGAAGGTGTGAGAATACTATAGTAATATTATTTTTCAATTAAAATAAATATTCACTCTTATATTATTTCTTTTGATCTATCATGCAGAACTACGCCATTATTGTGCTGATGTTTTTTTTTAATATTATTTTCTTCTTCTTTCTTTAACTTAGTTTAAAACTCCACAACCTATCTGGGAAATTTAGAGACATTATCGTCTAAGAATGGAATGGAAAACATTTGAAATATTATGAATAAACTTAATCAGCTATAGTTAAAATACGCATGCACCCCTTGACTGACTTGAGACGTTTTTTTGTCTTTAAATTTGTGATTACTAATGAGTAGCATTTCTTAAACTCGATCACCTAATGGGATGTTGTTAATCAGCGCCGGATTAAGGTGGCGCTCTACAGTTTCGTACTTTGCATAGGGTTAGAATTTTAAAGAAAAATAATTTCCTGGGATTTCTTCACTGGTTATACTGGCAATATAATAAAGACTTTGTATATCTTAGGTGTTGGGAGAAGAACTTTCAATTCCCTTTATTTTGATGTATGATTGATGGGTGTACTTTAGGTTCTAGAGTATACAGCTTGGGCTAACATAAGATGTGCTCATGTAAACAAACTGCTAGCTCCGCATGGTCATTTTCACTCCCTGGACTTCAGAGGTAAATTGTAGAAAAATGGTACGATAACTTTTTTTACTTTTCAGATATTTTGTAATTTGTTCATTGCACTTTCAGAAGCTGCTATTGCCTACTTCAGCAAAATTCGTTTTCCCTAGTTTAATAACTGCTAAAGTTAGTGTACTTTTCATTAATTCTGGCTAATTTTTCAAGCACATGGGAGCATCCATTTTGTTATACCATGCGCTTAGATCATGTACAATTTCCACAAGTGCAGTATCCAAAGAAATATCAGCCACATTACATCAAAGTAGCATTGAGATATGCCAACATTATCTCCATTGTGCATGTTACAAATGCAAACAACTTCACCTCACATACGTCACTATCTGAAAAGTACATATTAACTGGTGAGCGCCCCCATAAAGAGCATTCGGGTGTATACCCATGGAGTTATATTTATTGCTGTTTGTATTAATATTGGCTCATTTAGTTTAAATTCACTGCAGTTTAGAACTTAAATGTCTTTACATTCCAAATTCTGCTTTAATTAAGCGGCTGCAGGTGGGCTTGAGAAGAGTTATGTCCCTTGCTATTGTACACAATACGACATAGACTGGTGGCAATTAGAAACCTCTGTGTGTCATTGTTTTTAAAAATGTTTCATTAATTTCACATTTCTCAAGGAAGATGCTATCAGTTCTTCTTTGAACTGGTAATAATTTGGATATTTTTCCCTGTTTTTTCATTGTCAAATTAAACTATTAACAAAATTTATTTTCTTGGTATTAAATAATTTTGTATTGACATATAAAAAAAATTCTATAGTATCATATGGTCATGGTTTATTAAGCTAAGTCAGAAATATTTCAAACTAAATTAACAGTTCAAGATATAATGACATGTAAAAGAGCTTCAACTCAACATACACAAGTCTGCAGCAAGTGTCACATTTGGACAGGCTCACATGAACAACATGGTTATGGAATAATTTATGTAACCTTTCGTGGGAAAAGAAAGATTGCTTTGGCTCACCGACTAAGGTTCTATGTTGAAACTATGGTAAATTCACTACCATATCAGTATGACGTATCACATAGATGCCATACAAAAGCATGATCATTTATCACTTGAACCAAAAAAGAGAAAATTTGGCTAGAAAATCATGTAAAGCTTATGGTGAATGCCAAGGCAATATGGGTTAGGGAGAGTGGTGTATACTGTGATAGTCAGGTACATTTAATAATTGTTACATGCATTCATTTAAAGGATTTAAAGTGTATGGATGTTCATTGGGTACAAAATTATTTATTGAATTAGCAAACATTGAATTTTGTACAAGTTTTCTGTTGCTTTTTTGTTTGCGTTTGATGTAGCATATGTACTTGTACTGAAGACTTGATTTCCTCTCCCTATCTTTTACTGTTCTGTTCTCTGATCTCATTCTGCTATGAGCTGAAATACTGGATCAGACTGAGTAGAACAATTCCATGAGACTTGGTCAGTGGGAGCGTAAAGTTTCCTGTACCATACTCAGAGTTATGAGGGAATGAATGACATAATGCATCAAAATTTCTACTCCATACTGATATTTTATGTGCATAGGTAAAAATGATATTGTGCAAGCTCTCGCACTTATTTGTGTTTAGAAAGTGTGAAATTTTACTTAGCTTGACATCTAAGACACCATTTCTTAGTAAATATTCAAGCTTTTTAATATAAGAAAGATTTAAATGTTTCCCATATGGCAGAAATTTTGAGTAATAGGATGCTAAATGGGCAAGTCAGTCACTCCAACTTTGGCCTTGTAGCAAGAAAGTGCCAACATCGCATTTAAATTTCCTGTGCCTGGGCCACACTTTCTATGTCCTAGGCACTTTTCTGGGCAGGCAGCCTATTCTGCTTCCTGCCGATTGCAGTTTGTACATTTAACTGTTAAAAAGGCACACAGTCCTTGAGTTTTGCTTTTATACATCGGTGGATTATATCGCTTGCAATTTCCAGCTCAGTCATACATTATGCACAATGTTCCCAATATCCTAGTTAGTTTTGGTATGTTCATAATTACATTTCCATTGATGTTGACAACACGCTGCAACATGTGACTCAACAATTAAGTTTTCTTCATTTCTTTCTTTCTCCAATTCAGGACAAAGCTTGGGTGCACTTTATTTGGGCCACAGGAAGATAGTGATTCTTCATATACATCAATTCTTGGGCGCTTTATTTGTGGAGATGTAGAACCAGATTGCAACCTGAATAGGTTGGTCACTCTTGGATACTCGTAATCCATAGTCCTATGGTTGACTGTGTTGTATGAACTCTTGTGGACAAATAGCTATTTTCTTAGCTCTTCCTTTAGCCATGTTTTCTTAGATAGTGGCTAATGTGGGTTGATGTAGTATTAGTGACATCATGGTTACCGGTTGTTCCTGGTTGTGATGGATCTTAGACAGTATGTAACATCATAATCAGGCTGGGGCTTGAAATTGTTGGGAAACACACCTACCCCCTTTTTTGACATACAAGTCTGCATGTTTTGGTTTTATAATTAGTTTTACCATATAAAGCAGTCAACATATTTGATTTTCATTGTAATCAATTATGTATGTAATCATCAATCACATTCCTGGTCCATGGAATGGTCTCACCAGGAGTTAATTCCCCTTGACTTTTCATTTCAATTCTTTGACATACAAGCATTAGTGCAGATTCAAATTAGATTGCTAGTGCCGGGGAAAAAAGTAATTATTTACAAACAAAATATATATTTATGTCTACTGTTATGAATTTATAGCATCAAGGACTTTTTTTCTTAATCCAATGCTGGACAATTTTTGCACTATTACCTCAAACTTTATGGAATTTACCTCACTTTTCTCACTTGATTTACATGTATACATGACCCACGTATAGTTTGCAACTTTGGAAATGATCTAAATACATTATTTGATGTTTGGATTGAAAAATAAAACAAATACTTCATATGCATTTATTCTTGAATGTCTTTCTTTAATGTAAAAATAATGGCATTTCCCAGTGACGTTAAAATACAGTTTTGACGTCATGAAGCTACATTTAAGTTACTTCAGAGGGGTATAGTAAATTAACTATGTGTTTGTAATTTTGGAAGTAAATACCATGTATGATATATCAATATGTTTGAAATTGACTGCAGAATATGACAAGTTTTTCAATAAGTTGAAAACACATCTTCAGTGGTTCTTTAAGGTGGCGCTCTACAGTTTCGTACTTTGCATAGGGTTAGAATTTTAAAGAAAAATAATTTCCTGGGATTTCTTCACTGGTTATACTGGCAATATAATAAAGACTTTGTATATCTTAGGTGTTGGGAGAAGAACTTTCAATTCCCTTTATTTTGATGTATGATTGATGGGTGTACTTTAGGTTCTAGAGTATACAGCTTGGGCTAACATAAGATGTGCTCATGTAAACAAACTGCTAGCTCCGCATGGTCATTTTCACTCCCTGGACTTCAGAGGTAAATTGTAGAAAAATGGTACGATAACTTTTTTTACTTTTCAGATATTTTGTAATTTGTTCATTGCACTTTCAGAAGCTGCTATTGCCTACTTCAGCAAAATTCGTTTTCCCTAGTTTAATAACTGCTAAAGTTAGTGTACTTTTCATTAATTCTGGCTAATTTTTCAAGCACATGGGAGCATCCATTTTGTTATACCATGCGCTTAGATCATGTACAATTTCCACAAGTGCAGTATCCAAAGAAATATCAGCCACATTACATCAAAGTAGCATTGAGATATGCCAACATTATCTCCATTGTGCATGTTACAAATGCAAACAACTTCACCTCACATACGTCACTATCTGAAAAGTACATATTAACTGGTGAGCGCCCCCATAAAGAGCATTCGGGTGTATACCCATGGAGTTATATTTATTGCTGTTTGTATTAATATTGGCTCATTTAGTTTAAATTCACTGCAGTTTAGAACTTAAATGTCTTTACATTCCAAATTCTGCTTTAATTAAGCGGCTGCAGGTGGGCTTGAGAAGAGTTATGTCCCTTGCTATTGTACACAATACGACATAGACTGGTGGCAATTAGAAACCTCTGTGTGTCATTGTTTTTAAAAATGTTTCATTAATTTCACATTTCTCAAGGAAGATGCTATCAGTTCTTCTTTGAACTGGTAATAATTTGGATATTTTTCCCTGTTTTTTCATTGTCAAATTAAACTATTAACAAAATTTATTTTCTTGGTATTAAATAATTTTGTATTGACATATAAAAAAAATTCTATAGTATCATATGGTCATGGTTTATTAAGCTAAGTCAGAAATATTTCAAACTAAATTAACAGTTCAAGATATAATGACATGTAAAAGAGCTTCAACTCAACATACACAAGTCTGCAGCAAGTGTCACATTTGGACAGGCTCACATGAACAACATGGTTATGGAATAATTTATGTAACCTTTCGTGGGAAAAGAAAGATTGCTTTGGCTCACCGACTAAGGTTCTATGTTGAAACTATGGTAAATTCACTACCATATCAGTATGACGTATCACATAGATGCCATACAAAAACATGATCATTTATCACTTGAACCAAAAAAGAGAAAATTTGGCTAGAAAATCATGTAAAGCTTATGGTGAATGCCAAGGCAATATGGGTTAGGGAGAGTGGTGTATACTGTGATAGTCAGGTACATTTAATAATTGTTACATGCATTCATTTAAAGGATTTAAAGTGTATGGATGTTCATTGGGTACAAAATTATTTATTGAATTAGCAAACATTGAATTTTGTACAAGTTTTCTGTTGCTTTTTTGTTTGCGTTTGATGTAGCATATGTACTTGTACTGAAGACTTGATTTCCTCTCCCTATCTTTTACTGTTCTGTTCTCTGATCTCATTCTGCTATGAGCTGAAATACTGGATCAGACTGAGTAGAACAATTCCATGAGACTTGGTCAGTGGGAGCGTAAAGTTTCCTGTACCATACTCAGAGTTATGAGGGAATGAATGACATAATGCATCAAAATTTCTACTCCATACTGATATTTTATGTGCATAGGTAAAAATGATATTGTGCAAGCTCTCGCACTTATTTGTGTTTAGAAAGTGTGAAATTTTACTTAGCTTGACATCTAAGACACCATTTCTTAGTAAATATTCAAGCTTTTTAATATAAGAAAGATTTAAATGTTTCCCATATGGCAGAAATTTTGAGTAATAGGATGCTAAATGGGCAAGTCAGTCACTCCAACTTTGGCCTTGTAGCAAGAAAGTGCCAACATCGCATTTAAATTTCCTGTGCCTGGGCCACACTTTCTATGTCCTAGGCACTTTTCTGGGCAGGCAGCCTATTCTGCTTCCTGCCGATTGCAGTTTGTACATTTAACTGTTAAAAAGGCACACAGTCCTTGAGTTTTGCTTTTATACATCGGTGGATTATATCGCTTGCAATTTCCAGCTCAGTCATACATTATGCACAATGTTCCCAATATCCTAGTTAGTTTTGGTATGTTCATAATTACATTTCCATTGATGTTGACAACACGCTGCAACATGTGACTCAACAATTAAGTTTTCTTCATTTCTTTCTTTCTCCAATTCAGGACAAAGCTTGGGTGCACTTTATTTGGGCCACAGGAAGATAGTGATTCTTCATATACATCAATTCTTGGGCGCTTTATTTGTGGAGATGTAGAACCAGATTGCAACCTGAATAGGTTGGTCACTCTTGGATACTCGTAATCCATAGTCCTATGGTTGACTGTGTTGTATGAACTCTTGTGGACAAATAGCTATTTTCTTAGCTCTTCCTTTAGCCATGTTTTCTTAGATAGTGGCTAATGTGGGTTGATGTAGTATTAGTGACATCATGGTTACCGGTTGTTCCTGGTTGTGATGGATCTTAGACAGTATGTAACATCATAATCAGGCTGGGGCTTGAAATTGTTGGGAAACACACCTACCCCCTTTTTTGACATACAAGTCTGCATGTTTTGGTTTTATAATTAGTTTTACCATATAAAGCAGTCAACATATTTGATTTTCATTGTAATCAATTATGTATGTAATCATCAATCACATTCCTGGTCCATGGAATGGTCTCACCAGGAGTTAATTCCCCTTGACTTTTCATTTCAATTCTTTGACATACAAGCATTAGTGCAGATTCAAATTAGATTGCTAGTGCCGGGGAAAAAAGTAATTATTTACAAACAAAATATATATTTATGTCTACTGTTATGAATTTATAGCATCAAGGACTTTTTTTCTTAATCCAATGCTGGACAATTTTTGCACTATTACCTCAAACTTTATGGAATTTACCTCACTTTTCTCACTTGATTTACATGTATACATGACCCACGTATAGTTTGCAACTTTGGAAATGATCTAAATACATTATTTGATGTTTGGATTGAAAAATAAAACAAATACTTCATATGCATTTATTCTTGAATGTCTTTCTTTAATGTAAAAATAATGGCATTTCCCAGTGACGTTAAAATACAGTTTTGACGTCATGAAGCTACATTTAAGTTACTTCAGAGGGGTATAGTAAATTAACTATGTGTTTGTAATTTTGGAAGTAAATACCATGTATGATATATCAATATGTTTGAAATTGACTGCAGAATATGACAAGTTTTTCAATAAGTTGAAAACACATCTTCAGTGGTTCTTTAAGGTGGCGCTCTACAGTTTCGTACTTTGCATAGGGTTAGAATTTTAAAGAAAAATAATTTCCTGGGATTTCTTCACTGGTTATACTGGCAATATAATAAAGACTTTGTATATCTTAGGTGTTGGGAGAAGAACTTTCAATTCCCTTTATTTTGATGTATGATTGATGGGTGTACTTTAGGTTCTAGAGTATACAGCTTGGGCTAACATAAGATGTGCTCATGTAAACAAACTGCTAGCTCCGCATGGTCATTTTCACTCCCTGGACTTCAGAGGTAAATTGTAGAAAAATGGTACGATAACTTTTTTTACTTTTCAGATATTTTGTAATTTGTTCATTGCACTTTCAGAAGCTGCTATTGCCTACTTCAGCAAAATTCGTTTTCCCTAGTTTAATAACTGCTAAAGTTAGTGTACTTTTCATTAATTCTGGCTAATTTTTCAAGCACATGGGAGCATCCATTTTGTTATACCATGCGCTTAGATCATGTACAATTTCCACAAGTGCAGTATCCAAAGAAATATCAGCCACATTACATCAAAGTAGCATTGAGATATGCCAACATTATCTCCATTGTGCATGTTACAAATGCAAACAACTTCACCTCACATACGTCACTATCTGAAAAGTACATATTAACTGGTGAGCGCCCCCATAAAGAGCATTCGGGTGTATACCCATGGAGTTATATTTATTGCTGTTTGTATTAATATTGGCTCATTTAGTTTAAATTCACTGCAGTTTAGAACTTAAATGTCTTTACATTCCAAATTCTGCTTTAATTAAGCGGCTGCAGGTGGGCTTGAGAAGAGTTATGTCCCTTGCTATTGTACACAATACGACATAGACTGGTGGCAATTAGAAACCTCTGTGTGTCATTGTTTTTAAAAATGTTTCATTAATTTCACATTTCTCAAGGAAGATGCTATCAGTTCTTCTTTGAACTGGTAATAATTTGGATATTTTTCCCTGTTTTTTCATTGTCAAATTAAACTATTAACAAAATTTATTTTCTTGGTATTAAATAATTTTGTATTGACATATAAAAAAAATTCTATAGTATCATATGGTCATGGTTTATTAAGCTAAGTCAGAAATATTTCAAACTAAATTAACAGTTCAAGATATAATGACATGTAAAAGAGCTTCAACTCAACATACACAAGTCTGCAGCAAGTGTCACATTTGGACAGGCTCACATGAACAACATGGTTATGGAATAATTTATGTAACCTTTCGTGGGAAAAGAAAGATTGCTTTGGCTCACCGACTAAGGTTCTATGTTGAAACTATGGTAAATTCACTACCATATCAGTATGACGTATCACATAGATGCCATACAAAAACATGATCATTTATCACTTGAACCAAAAAAGAGAAAATTTGGCTAGAAAATCATGTAAAGCTTATGGTGAATGCCAAGGCAATATGGGTTAGGGAGAGTGGTGTATACTGTGATAGTCAGGTACATTTAATAATTGTTACATGCATTCATTTAAAGGATTTAAAGTGTATGGATGTTCATTGGGTACAAAATTATTTATTGAATTAGCAAACATTGAATTTTGTACAAGTTTTCTGTTGCTTTTTTGTTTGCGTTTGATGTAGCATATGTACTTGTACTGAAGACTTGATTTCCTCTCCCTATCTTTTACTGTTCTGTTCTCTGATCTCATTCTGCTATGAGCTGAAATACTGGATCAGACTGAGTAGAACAATTCCATGAGACTTGGTCAGTGGGAGCGTAAAGTTTCCTGTACCATACTCAGAGTTATGAGGGAATGAATGACATAATGCATCAAAATTTCTACTCCATACTGATATTTTATGTGCATAGGTAAAAATGATATTGTGCAAGCTCTCGCACTTATTTGTGTTTAGAAAGTGTGAAATTTTACTTAGCTTGACATCTAAGACACCATTTCTTAGTAAATATTCAAGCTTTTTAATATAAGAAAGATTTAAATGTTTCCCATATGGCAGAAATTTTGAGTAATAGGATGCTAAATGGGCAAGTCAGTCACTCCAACTTTGGCCTTGTAGCAAGAAAGTGCCAACATCGCATTTAAATTTCCTGTGCCTGGGCCACACTTTCTATGTCCTAGGCACTTTTCTGGGCAGGCAGCCTATTCTGCTTCCTGCCGATTGCAGTTTGTACATTTAACTGTTAAAAAGGCACACAGTCCTTGAGTTTTGCTTTTATACATCGGTGGATTATATCCCTTGCAATTTCCAGCTCAGTCATACATTATGCACAATGTTCCCAATATCCTAGTTAGTTTTGGTATGTTCATAATTACATTTCCATTGATGTTGACAACACGCTGCAACATGTGACTCAACAATTAAGTTTTCTTCATTTCTTTCTTTCTCCAATTCAGGACAAAGCTTGGGTGCACTTTATTTGGGCCACAGGAAGATAGTGATTCTTCATATACATCAATTCTTGGGCGCTTTATTTGTGGAGATGTAGAACCAGATTGCAACCTGAATAGGTTGGTCACTCTTGGATACTCGTAATCCATAGTCCTATGGTTGACTGTGTTGTATGAACTCTTGTGGACAAATAGCTATTTTCTTAGCTCTTCCTTTAGCCATGTTTTCTTAGATAGTGGCTAATGTGGGTTGATGTAGTATTAGTGACATCATGGTTACCGGTTGTTCCTGGTTGTGATGGATCTTAGACAGTATGTAACATCATAATCAGGCTGGGGCTTGAAATTGTTGGGAAACACACCTACCCCCTTTTTTGACATACAAGTCTGCATGTTTTGGTTTTATAATTAGTTTTACCATATAAAGCAGTCAACATATTTGATTTTCATTGTAATCAATTATGTATGTAATCATCAATCACATTCCTGGTCCATGGAATGGTCTCACCAGGAGTTAATTCCCCTTGACTTTTCATTTCAATTCTTTGACATACAAGCATTAGTGCAGATTCAAATTAGATTGCTAGTGCCGGGGAAAAAAGTAATTATTTACAAACAAAATATATATTTATGTCTACTGTTATGAATTTATAGCATCAAGGACTTTTTTTCTTAATCCAATGCTGGACAATTTTTGCACTATTACCTCAAACTTTATGGAATTTACCTCACTTTTCTCACTTGATTTACATGTATACATGACCCACGTATAGTTTGCAACTTTGGAAATGATCTAAATACATTATTTGATGTTTGGATTGAAAAATAAAACAAATACTTCATATGCATTTATTCTTGAATGTCTTTCTTTAATGTAAAAATAATGGCATTTCCCAGTGACGTTAAAATACAGTTTTGACGTCATGAAGCTACATTTAAGTTACTTCAGAGGGGTATAGTAAATTAACTATGTGTTTGTAATTTTGGAAGTAAATACCATGTATGATATATCAATATGTTTGAAATTGACTGCAGAATATGACAAGTTTTTCAATAAGTTGAAAACACATCTTCAGTGGTTCTTTAAGGTGGCGCTCTACAGTTTCGTACTTTGCATAGGGTTAGAATTTTAAAGAAAAATAATTTCCTGGGATTTCTTCACTGGTTATACTGGCAATATAATAAAGACTTTGTATATCTTAGGTGTTGGGAGAAGAACTTTCAATTCCCTTTATTTTGATGTATGATTGATGGGTGTACTTTAGGTTCTAGAGTATACAGCTTGGGCTAACATAAGATGTGCTCATGTAAACAAACTGCTAGCTCCGCATGGTCATTTTCACTCCCTGGACTTCAGAGGTAAATTGTAGAAAAATGGTACGATAACTTTTTTTACTTTTCAGATATTTTGTAATTTGTTCATTGCACTTTCAGAAGCTGCTATTGCCTACTTCAGCAAAATTCGTTTTCCCTAGTTTAATAACTGCTAAAGTTAGTGTACTTTTCATTAATTCTGGCTAATTTTTCAAGCACATGGGAGCATCCATTTTGTTATACCATGCGCTTAGATCATGTACAATTTCCACAAGTGCAGTATCCAAAGAAATATCAGCCACATTACATCAAAGTAGCATTGAGATATGCCAACATTATCTCCATTGTGCATGTTACAAATGCAAACAACTTCACCTCACATACGTCACTATCTGAAAAGTACATATTAACTGGTGAGCGCCCCCATAAAGAGCATTCGGGTGTATACCCATGGAGTTATATTTATTGCTGTTTGTATTAATATTGGCTCATTTAGTTTAAATTCACTGCAGTTTAGAACTTAAATGTCTTTACATTCCAAATTCTGCTTTAATTAAGCGGCTGCAGGTGGGCTTGAGAAGAGTTATGTCCCTTGCTATTGTACACAATACGACATAGACTGGTGGCAATTAGAAACCTCTGTGTGTCATTGTTTTTAAAAATGTTTCATTAATTTCACATTTCTCAAGGAAGATGCTATCAGTTCTTCTTTGAACTGGTAATAATTTGGATATTTTTCCCTGTTTTTTCATTGTCAAATTAAACTATTAACAAAATTTATTTTCTTGGTATTAAATAATTTTGTATTGACATATAAAAAAAATTCTATAGTATCATATGGTCATGGTTTATTAAGCTAAGTCAGAAATATTTCAAACTAAATTAACAGTTCAAGATATAATGACATGTAAAAGAGCTTCAACTCAACATACACAAGTCTGCAGCAAGTGTCACATTTGGACAGGCTCACATGAACAACATGGTTATGGAATAATTTATGTAACCTTTCGTGGGAAAAGAAAGATTGCTTTGGCTCACCGACTAAGGTTCTATGTTGAAACTATGGTAAATTCACTACCATATCAGTATGACGTATCACATAGATGCCATACAAAAACATGATCATTTATCACTTGAACCAAAAAAGAGAAAATTTGGCTAGAAAATCATGTAAAGCTTATGGTGAATGCCAAGGCAATATGGGTTAGGGAGAGTGGTGTATACTGTGATAGTCAGGTACATTTAATAATTGTTACATGCATTCATTTAAAGGATTTAAAGTGTATGGATGTTCATTGGGTACAAAATTATTTATTGAATTAGCAAACATTGAATTTTGTACAAGTTTTCTGTTGCTTTTTTGTTTGCGTTTGATGTAGCATATGTACTTGTACTGAAGACTTGATTTCCTCTCCCTATCTTTTACTGTTCTGTTCTCTGATCTCATTCTGCTATGAGCTGAAATACTGGATCAGACTGAGTAGAACAATTCCATGAGACTTGGTCAGTGGGAGCGTAAAGTTTCCTGTACCATACTCAGAGTTATGAGGGAATGAATGACATAATGCATCAAAATTTCTACTCCATACTGATATTTTATGTGCATAGGTAAAAATGATATTGTGCAAGCTCTCGCACTTATTTGTGTTTAGAAAGTGTGAAATTTTACTTAGCTTGACATCTAAGACACCATTTCTTAGTAAATATTCAAGCTTTTTAATATAAGAAAGATTTAAATGTTTCCCATATGGCAGAAATTTTGAGTAATAGGATGCTAAATGGGCAAGTCAGTCACTCCAACTTTGGCCTTGTAGCAAGAAAGTGCCAACATCGCATTTAAATTTCCTGTGCCTGGGCCACACTTTCTATGTCCTAGGCACTTTTCTGGGCAGGCAGCCTATTCTGCTTCCTGCCGATTGCAGTTTGTACATTTAACTGTTAAAAAGGCACACAGTCCTTGAGTTTTGCTTTTATACATCGGTGGATTATATCGCTTGCAATTTCCAGCTCAGTCATACATTATGCACAATGTTCCCAATATCCTAGTTAGTTTTGGTATGTTCATAATTACATTTCCATTGATGTTGACAACACGCTGCAACATGTGACTCAACAATTAAGTTTTCTTCATTTCTTTCTTTCTCCAATTCAGGACAAAGCTTGGGTGCACTTTATTTGGGCCACAGGAAGATAGTGATTCTTCATATACATCAATTCTTGGGCGCTTTATTTGTGGAGATGTAGAACCAGATTGCAACCTGAATAGGTTGGTCACTCTTGGATACTCGTAATCCATAGTCCTATGGTTGACTGTGTTGTATGAACTCTTGTGGACAAATAGCTATTTTCTTAGCTCTTCCTTTAGCCATGTTTTCTTAGATAGTGGCTAATGTGGGTTGATGTAGTATTAGTGACATCATGGTTACCGGTTGTTCCTGGTTGTGATGGATCTTAGACAGTATGTAACATCATAATCAGGCTGGGGCTTGAAATTGTTGGGAAACACACCTACCCCCTTTTTTGACATACAAGTCTGCATGTTTTGGTTTTATAATTAGTTTTACCATATAAAGCAGTCAACATATTTGATTTTCATTGTAATCAATTATGTATGTAATCATCAATCACATTCCTGGTCCATGGAATGGTCTCACCAGGAGTTAATTCCCCTTGACTTTTCATTTCAATTCTTTGACAAAAAAGCATTAGTGCAGATTCAAATTAGATTGCTAGTGCCGGGGAAAAAAGTAATTATTTACAAACAAAATATATATTTATGTCTACTGTTATGAATTTATAGCATCAAGGACTTTTTTTCTTAATCCAATGCTGGACAATTTTTGCACTATTACCTCAAACTTTATGGAATTTACCTCACTTTTCTCACTTGATTTACATGTATACATGACCCACGTATAGTTTGCAACTTTGGAAATGATCTAAATACATTATTTGATGTTTGGATTGAAAAATAAAACAAATACTTCATATGCATTTATTCTTGAATGTCTTTCTTTAATGTAAAAATAATGGCATTTCCCAGTGACGTTAAAATACAGTTTTGACGTCATGAAGCTACATTTAAGTTACTTCAGAGGGGTATAGTAAATTAACTATGTGTTTGTAATTTTGGAAGTAAATACCATGTATGATATATCAATATGTTTGAAATTGACTGCAGAATATGACAAGTTTTTCAATAAGTTGAAAACACATCTTCAGTGGTTCTTTAAAGAGCATTCGGGTGTATACCCATGGAGTTATATTTATTGCTGTTTGTATTAATATTGGCTCATTTAGTTTAAATTCACTGCAGTTTAGAACTTAAATGTCTTTACATTCCAAATTCTGCTTTAATTAAGCGGCTGCAGGTGGGCTTGAGAAGAGTTATGTCCCTTGCTATTGTACACAATACGACATAGACTGGTGGCAATTAGAAACCTCTGTGTGTCATTGTTTTTAAAAATGTTTCATTAATTTCACATTTCTCAAGGAAGATGCTATCAGTTCTTCTTTGAACTGGTAATAATTTGGATATTTTTCCCTGTTTTTTCATTGTCAAATTAAACTATTAACAAAATTTATTTTCTTGGTATTAAATAATTTTGTATTGACATATAAAAAAAATTCTATAGTATCATATGGTCATGGTTTATTAAGCTAAGTCAGAAATATTTCAAACTAAATTAACAGTTCAAGATATAATGACATGTAAAAGAGCTTCAACTCAACATACACAAGTCTGCAGCAAGTGTCACATTTGGACAGGCTCACATGAACAACATGGTTATGGAATAATTTATGTAACCTTTCGTGGGAAAAGAAAGATTGCTTTGGCTCACCGACTAAGGTTCTATGTTGAAACTATGGTAAATTCACTACCATATCAGTATGACGTATCACATAGATGCCATACAAAAACATGATCATTTATCACTTGAACCAAAAAAGAGAAAATTTGGCTAGAAAATCATGTAAAGCTTATGGTGAATGCCAAGGCAATATGGGTTAGGGAGAGTGGTGTATACTGTGATAGTCAGGTACATTTAATAATTGTTACATGCATTCATTTAAAGGATTTAAAGTGTATGGATGTTCATTGGGTACAAAATTATTTATTGAATTAGCAAACATTGAATTTTGTACAAGTTTTCTGTTGCTTTTTTGTTTGCGTTTGATGTAGCATATGTACTTGTACTGAAGACTTGATTTCCTCTCCCTATCTTTTACTGTTCTGTTCTCTGATCTCATTCTGCTATGAGCTGAAATACTGGATCAGACTGAGTAGAACAATTCCATGAGACTTGGTCAGTGGGAGCGTAAAGTTTCCTGTACCATACTCAGAGTTATGAGGGAATGAATGACATAATGCATCAAAATTTCTACTCCATACTGATATTTTATGTGCATAGGTAAAAATGATATTGTGCAAGCTCTCGCACTTATTTGTGTTTAGAAAGTGTGAAATTTTACTTAGCTTGACATCTAAGACACCATTTCTTAGTAAATATTCAAGCTTTTTAATATAAGAAAGATTTAAATGTTTCCCATATGGCAGAAATTTTGAGTAATAGGATGCTAAATGGGCAAGTCAGTCACTCCAACTTTGGCCTTGTAGCAAGAAAGTGCCAACATCGCATTTAAATTTCCTGTGCCTGGGCCACACTTTCTATGTCCTAGGCACTTTTCTGGGCAGGCAGCCTATTCTGCTTCCTGCCGATTGCAGTTTGTACATTTAACTGTTAAAAAGGCACACAGTCCTTGAGTTTTGCTTTTATACATCGGTGGATTATATCGCTTGCAATTTCCAGCTCAGTCATACATTATGCACAATGTTCCCAATATCCTAGTTAGTTTTGGTATGTTCATAATTACATTTCCATTGATGTTGACAACACGCTGCAACATGTGACTCAACAATTAAGTTTTCTTCATTTCTTTCTTTCTCCAATTCAGGACAAAGCTTGGGTGCACTTTATTTGGGCCACAGGAAGATAGTGATTCTTCATATACATCAATTCTTGGGCGCTTTATTTGTGGAGATGTAGAACCAGATTGCAACCTGAATAGGTTGGTCACTCTTGGATACTCGTAATCCATAGTCCTATGGTTGACTGTGTTGTATGAACTCTTGTGGACAAATAGCTATTTTCTTAGCTCTTCCTTTAGCCATGTTTTCTTAGATAGTGGCTAATGTGGGTTGATGTAGTATTAGTGACATCATGGTTACCGGTTGTTCCTGGTTGTGATGGATCTTAGACAGTATGTAACATCATAATCAGGCTGGGGCTTGAAATTGTTGGGAAACACACCTACCCCCTTTTTTGACATACAAGTCTGCATGTTTTGGTTTTATAATTAGTTTTACCATATAAAGCAGTCAACATATTTGATTTTCATTGTAATCAATTATGTATGTAATCATCAATCACATTCCTGGTCCATGGAATGGTCTCACCAGGAGTTAATTCCCCTTGACTTTTCATTTCAATTCTTTGACATACAAGCATTAGTGCAGATTCAAATTAGATTGCTAGTGCCGGGGAAAAAAGTAATTATTTACAAACAAAATATATATTTATGTCTACTGTTATGAATTTATAGCATCAAGGACTTTTTTTCTTAATCCAATGCTGGACAATTTTTGCACTATTACCTCAAACTTTATGGAATTTACCTCACTTTTCTCACTTGATTTACATGTATACATGACCCACGTATAGTTTGCAACTTTGGAAATGATCTAAATACATTATTTGATGTTTGGATTGAAAAATAAAACAAATACTTCATATGCATTTATTCTTGAATGTCTTTCTTTAATGTAAAAATAATGGCATTTCCCAGTGACGTTAAAATACAGTTTTGACGTCATGAAGCTACATTTAAGTTACTTCAGAGGGGTATAGTAAATTAACTATGTGTTTGTAATTTTGGAAGTAAATACCATGTATGATATATCAATATGTTTGAAATTGACTGCAGAATATGACAAGTTTTTCAATAAGTTGAAAACACATCTTCAGTGGTTCTTTAAGGTGGCGCTCTACAGTTTCGTACTTTGCATAGGGTTAGAATTTTAAAGAAAAATAATTTCCTGGGATTTCTTCACTGGTTATACTGGCAATATAATAAAGACTTTGTATATCTTAGGTGTTGGGAGAAGAACTTTCAATTCCCTTTATTTTGATGTATGATTGATGGGTGTACTTTAGGTTCTAGAGTATACAGCTTGGGCTAACATAAGATGTGCTCATGTAAACAAACTGCTAGCTCCGCATGGTCATTTTCACTCCCTGGACTTCAGAGGTAAATTGTAGAAAAATGGTACGATAACTTTTTTTACTTTTCAGATATTTTGTAATTTGTTCATTGCACTTTCAGAAGCTGCTATTGCCTACTTCAGCAAAATTCGTTTTCCCTAGTTTAATAACTGCTAAAGTTAGTGTACTTTTCATTAATTCTGGCTAATTTTTCAAGCACATGGGAGCATCCATTTTGTTATACCATGCGCTTAGATCATGTACAATTTCCACAAGTGCAGTATCCAAAGAAATATCAGCCACATTACATCAAAGTAGCATTGAGATATGCCAACATTATCTCCATTGTGCATGTTACAAATGCAAACAACTTCACCTCACATACGTCACTATCTGAAAAGTACATATTAACTGGTGAGCGCCCCCATAAAGAGCATTCGGGTGTATACCCATGGAGTTATATTTATTGCTGTTTGTATTAATATTGGCTCATTTAGTTTAAATTCACTGCAGTTTAGAACTTAAATGTCTTTACATTCCAAATTCTGCTTTAATTAAGCGGCTGCAGGTGGGCTTGAGAAGAGTTATGTCCCTTGCTATTGTACACAATACGACATAGACTGGTGGCAATTAGAAACCTCTGTGTGTCATTGTTTTTAAAAATGTTTCATTAATTTCACATTTCTCAAGGAAGATGCTATCAGTTCTTCTTTGAACTGGTAATAATTTGGATATTTTTCCCTGTTTTTTCATTGTCAAATTAAACTATTAACAAAATTTATTTTCTTGGTATTAAATAATTTTGTATTGACATATAAAAAAAATTCTATAGTATCATATGGTCATGGTTTATTAAGCTAAGTCAGAAATATTTCAAACTAAATTAACAGTTCAAGATATAATGACATGTAAAAGAGCTTCAACTCAACATACACAAGTCTGCAGCAAGTGTCACATTTGGACAGGCTCACATGAACAACATGGTTATGGAATAATTTATGTAACCTTTCGTGGGAAAAGAAAGATTGCTTTGGCTCACCGACTAAGGTTCTATGTTGAAACTATGGTAAATTCACTACCATATCAGTATGACGTATCACATAGATGCCATACAAAAACATGATCATTTATCACTTGAACCAAAAAAGAGAAAATTTGGCTAGAAAATCATGTAAAGCTTATGGTGAATGCCAAGGCAATATGGGTTAGGGAGAGTGGTGTATACTGTGATAGTCAGGTACATTTAATAATTGTTACATGCATTCATTTAAAGGATTTAAAGTGTATGGATGTTCATTGGGTACAAAATTATTTATTGAATTAGCAAACATTGAATTTTGTACAAGTTTTCTGTTGCTTTTTTGTTTGCGTTTGATGTAGCATATGTACTTGTACTGAAGACTTGATTTCCTCTCCCTATCTTTTACTGTTCTGTTCTCTGATCTCATTCTGCTATGAGCTGAAATACTGGATCAGACTGAGTAGAACAATTCCATGAGACTTGGTCAGTGGGAGCGTAAAGTTTCCTGTACCATACTCAGAGTTATGAGGGAATGAATGACATAATGCATCAAAATTTCTACTCCATACTGATATTTTATGTGCATAGGTAAAAATGATATTGTGCAAGCTCTCGCACTTATTTGTGTTTAGAAAGTGTGAAATTTTACTTAGCTTGACATCTAAGACACCATTTCTTAGTAAATATTCAAGCTTTTTAATATAAGAAAGATTTAAATGTTTCCCATATGGCAGAAATTTTGAGTAATAGGATGCTAAATGGGCAAGTCAGTCACTCCAACTTTGGCCTTGTAGCAAGAAAGTGCCAACATCGCATTTAAATTTCCTGTGCCTGGGCCACACTTTCTATGTCCTAGGCACTTTTCTGGGCAGGCAGCCTATTCTGCTTCCTGCCGATTGCAGTTTGTACATTTAACTGTTAAAAAGGCACACAGTCCTTGAGTTTTGCTTTTATACATCGGTGGATTATATCGCTTGCAATTTCCAGCTCAGTCATACATTATGCACAATGTTCCCAATATCCTAGTTAGTTTTGGTATGTTCATAATTACATTTCCATTGATGTTGACAACACGCTGCAACATGTGACTCAACAATTAAGTTTTCTTCATTTCTTTCTTTCTCCAATTCAGGACAAAGCTTGGGTGCACTTTATTTGGGCCACAGGAAGATAGTGATTCTTCATATACATCAATTCTTGGGCGCTTTATTTGTGGAGATGTAGAACCAGATTGCAACCTGAATAGGTTGGTCACTCTTGGATACTCGTAATCCATAGTCCTATGGTTGACTGTGTTGTATGAACTCTTGTGGACAAATAGCTATTTTCTTAGCTCTTCCTTTAGCCATGTTTTCTTAGATAGTGGCTAATGTGGGTTGATGTAGTATTAGTGACATCATGGTTACCGGTTGTTCCTGGTTGTGATGGATCTTAGACAGTATGTAACATCATAATCAGGCTGGGGCTTGAAATTGTTGGGAAACACACCTACCCCCTTTTTTGACATACAAGTCTGCATGTTTTGGTTTTATAATTAGTTTTACCATATAAAGCAGTCAACATATTTGATTTTCATTGTAATCAATTATGTATGTAATCATCAATCACATTCCTGGTCCATGGAATGGTCTCACCAGGAGTTAATTCCCCTTGACTTTTCATTTCAATTCTTTGACAAAAAAGCATTAGTGCAGATTCAAATTAGATTGCTAGTGCCGGGGAAAAAAGTAATTATTTACAAACAAAATATATATTTATGTCTACTGTTATGAATTTATAGCATCAAGGACTTTTTTTCTTAATCCAATGCTGGACAATTTTTGCACTATTACCTCAAACTTTATGGAATTTACCTCACTTTTCTCACTTGATTTACATGTATACATGACCCACGTATAGTTTGCAACTTTGGAAATGATCTAAATACATTATTTGATGTTTGGATTGAAAAATAAAACAAATACTTCATATGCATTTATTCTTGAATGTCTTTCTTTAATGTAAAAATAATGGCATTTCCCAGTGACGTTAAAATACAGTTTTGACGTCATGAAGCTACATTTAAGTTACTTCAGAGGGGTATAGTAAATTAACTATGTGTTTGTAATTTTGGAAGTAAATACCATGTATGATATATCAATATGTTTGAAATTGACTGCAGAATATGACAAGTTTTTCAATAAGTTGAAAACACATCTTCAGTGGTTCTTTAAAGAGCATTCGGGTGTATACCCATG